>NW_019060063.1:377931-388707 GCF_000696155.1 Zootermopsis nevadensis
TTTGTCTTGTGCAGTAACATTTTGTAACAGTTGGTACTTATAACTTTTAAATTTCAAATGTCTGTGTACTTTAGTTTAACTTAGTTTAGTTTTCATTCCTCTGACTTTGTTCTATATATTTATATTTATTTATTTAGTGTTCTGTCTGACGACAGGTCCATATGAACAGGATCCTTCCATCCTTTTCTCGGACTGGGACCTGTTCATATACGTTCTTGGCAGATGATCCAAAAGTGGTTTGCCATAGCCTTCTTCTGTGTGTGAATGGAGTAATTGTTGGGATGCCAATGAGGAAAACTCCGTGTTGCCTAGGCCACGGCCTTGCCCAACACAAGTTAAAAATTCGGGCCCCGCCGGCGGGAATCGAACCCGAGACCCCAGGATTACAAGGCCAGCGTTCTAACCGCTATAACCGTGTAAGGTGTTCTATATATGCTCTTCATTAATGGTTCTGAGTATGTTACAACTTATTTTATTCTTTCAAAATATTCTGTATTTCCTTAAATTTAAGACACACTTATTCACATTTTAAAATTTCTGAAATCAGGGTGCATGTTGCATTCCATGGTGTCTTAGAATTGATGTACAGAAAACCTATCACTAAGTCAACGGCATCTTAAAATTGAGAAACTACAGTGAGTCACTATGTGGTATCCCACAGTCTGTCCTGTAACAATGTTTTCAAAAAGGAGAGTAAAAGAACACGAAAGGACACTGCCATCTCTCCGCTAATTGTTACCAATAGTTCAGCCCTCTCTCGGGCAAATCATCTCGCAGACATACACCACCAGCTGTTTGCTTCCCTGTAACTCTTTCGCCACTGAAATACTTTGTCACTTGCGTATCAGAAAGCTCCACTTTCCACATTAGGCTTACGGACCTTTTCCCAGTGCATTAAAATACTGCTGTTACAGTGAACTTACAATTAACCCTGAGTTTTTACATTTTACTGCTATTGTTTCACTTGAGAATGCATGCGTACATTGCAAATGTGTGATTGGTTATAGAACTTTGTTTATCCCTGGGGGAAATATGTGCATCTGCACAGCCCATAATTGAATCACTGTCTTGAATAACTTGATGCATTTAAAAAAGGGTAGGAGTGTTGCTAATTACAAGACTGGATTTTTTCTGTTAGTAAGGAAAGTATTTATAAAAAAATTAAGTAATGAAACAGTAACTTTTATTTATGCCATTTTGTATGTGTTTAACTTGGAGATATTTTGTAAAACAAAGAATGTGTTTGAAATTACGTGAAGTCACAAATGTATTTACACATCAGGGACTTTTCATAAAGACAAAGTTATTAGTCATTAATTGTGTGCCAGTTGATTCTTACCGCATGTTCACAGAGTTACGAGTGTTACGTACCCACTAAAGCTGAAACGTAATTAGACTGCCATAACAAATTATAGTCTGTGTTTTGTGCTTCCGTTGTATATTGAATTTTATTAGGTATTATCTAACTTTTGAATAATCTTATAAAGGAAAGAGAATTGCTTGTAGTACATGATGAAACACTCCCAACCGCTCACAGTAAACAAATGTTTATTTTAACTAAAAAAAAATTCCTCTTTATTGGTGTGAGTTTCAACACGAAACATAGATTTGACCTGTTAACACAGATATTTTGAATGCAGTGTCATATAAACAAATAGTAAGTTAAACTGGAATGTTTATTATTACCATTCTTACATGTTCCCATTTCTGTTTTCCCTCATTTTACCTCATGTTTAAATCCACTGAAATTTTTTAACAGAAATACATTGGTGATAATTTTACTATTATAACAGTAAAGTAACAGCTGGAATGAAATAAAAGTATTGATAAAGGAGAGAACATTTGGGAGGCTTCTTGGAAATTATGATGAAATAAAAATAATAAGAAGTATGTATTTGACATCATTTTTACCTAGACTTGTACATAATGTCTGTATTAACCACAAATACTGACAGATTGGACATTGTGACTTTTAGTGGAATCTATCGAGTACTTAAAGTTAGTTTAAGGAAACAAATTTTAAGGTAAGATTTGTGTTATATAAAGTTGCTTCTGTACTTGGCATTCTCATCCTCTTTTAAAAATTTGACACTTACTTGCAATGGTGGACTGCAGGGGGGCCCCTACAAGTTTCTTGTTAATTTTCAATTAATTATCTGAACCCTCCGTTGTAGACATATAAAATATATTATGCAGGCAGTATGTCAATATCATTGTATCAGTACACATACATCCATGTACTGATATATGTATTTCCTATGCATAATTCTATGTGCCAAAATGAAAAAGATATATAGCTTGGCTGGTGCAAACCCCTTGTAACAATTTTGCAGTGCATCCCTGCTTTACTGTTGTCCATGTAGTTGATGTAATGTGAATACTTGTGTTTATTTTACTCTTGAACAGTCTGTTGGCAATTAAGTGTCACTACACAGCTTCTGATGCTCTGCGTACACAAAAGTATTGGGAATGATGTGTTGTTACAAGTCTCTTAACATCTATCATACAGGAAAATGGATATCATTACCTCATACAAAAATGTTACCAGGTGGACTTTAATTCGTGTTAACACATCAGCTGTATGCTGCTGATGCGCCACAGTGTGCTAGGCTGTGTGATGCATCGTCTATAAAGTTTGACTTGGGAAGATACAATATCATTCCCATTTCTTTCATAAGGTTTTAAAACCTTGTACCATGTTCATCATTGTCAAGTGTGAGATATGTTGAAAATGACAGATCTTCAGCATGCCGTGAAAGGTCTTTGTGAGGTTAAAGTGTTTTAAAATGTAATATTTCAGTGTTGACTAAGAAGTTATTAGAAGTAAATACACATTTATACTCTCCAAGTATTTTTTTGTTTTCTTTTCAAAATTAAACATTTCTTCTTTTAATTTTTCTCAGATATATCTGATAAATCGCAAAGTGCACACTTTATTCAATAAATAAAGAATAAAGGAGGATATTTATTTGACAGTTCGTCATCTTTAGTTGAAATGTTTTAAAAATCCTAAAATTCATAGATGATACAAGGAAGGAGTGAAGAAATTAAATGAATATGTCATTAGACAAAAGGGCAACTGATGTTTCTCAGCAACAAGAATTTTTATTGTATGTGACTCAGAGGCATTATTGACTAAGAAAATTCAGACTAAAACTTCATTTCAGAGGAAGATGTTAAGAAAATGATTCACGTTTTATAATTTAATTTGAAAAATGTTGAACAGGCACATGCATTATCACTGCTTTCATTGGAGAAGTACTTGAATACACATTTAAATCTGTAAACCAGTTCAAAATCATGACTGCCTCACGTTCTGTGATGCAGTTCTTTCTTACAGGTTATGTTACCATATGTAATTTATATTAAAATGTTGAAGACTTGTAAGGAATACGGATCATCTACTTTCATTAGCATTTGTATGAATGAGAGAGAAAATGATTTGATATGTACCAAATGTATTATAAATCACCGAAATGTTGACTACAGTCTGGATTCTGTATTTAGTTAAAAAATGTCAGGTATCCAACTGATATACAGACCATATTTCATATTCAAGATTGTGTTACAGGTTTGAACTACAACATAATTATAGTGTTATTTAACTGGCAGTTTTCTTCTGGTATTAATTTGTAGTGCAACCACCCTCCAATTTATGAATGTTCAATGAAAACTGTTCAGAAGGTGAAAATTTGTAAATCATAAATGAAATTCCCATTATATTTCACTGGTTTCTCTTAAATCAGGGCTGAAATTACGACGCCATTGCTTCTATTTAAGTTAAAAAAGTAAAAGGTATAAAATTATATTCATATTTCTTTATTTGACAGTGAACAAGTTAGTCATGTTTCGGTTGAAATGTAGGTCCTTGTCTGATTAAAATCATAAAGTTTACAATAAGTTACACATTAAATATTAAAAGTTACAAAAAGATATGAATTATTTATGTGATGGCAACAATAAACATGAAGTTCACATTAATTTCAGTGCAGAAAATTCAGATTTGTTTCTTACTCCAAGATAAATTGCCTAATATCTTTCTCACATAAGTTACAACACAGTACAGTCATAAAAATAAGAACAGTGTTCTTTTTTATTATAATTACTACCTGATTAATCCTGTAACGCAGTGTGGTCCAACTGTCGGGCCGTATCCGGCCCACAAAAGTGTTTGTTAATTTGTTACTAGTTCGCACAAACCTATTTTTTTTTCGAAGTTGATATTCCGTCACTGGTAAAAGAACATTCTGCTCTCACTAAAGCCACTGACATTAAAGAATAAGGTGCATGTTCTACTGGTACAAATTGTTATTGTATCAGGTACAAGCTGTTAAAATAGCAGAATTCAAATAATTTGTGTTAGTTTCCCAGGTAAAAATTGTATACATACAAACTGTTCCAGGAGCAAATTTAAAATAATACACAAATCAGTAGTAGTTCGTGCACATTTAAATAAAATTTATACTTCAGCATACGCAGTGGTAAGTTGTCATTTCTGAATAAATATTATTAAAGATAACAATAATGCAAAAATAGTGACAGGGGTTTCTTGGCCCTTGAGTCCAATAGGAAAACTATACTGGCCCGAGCGAGAAAAAAAGTTGGACCATCCTGCTGTAAAGCACTGTTAAAGTGTTAAATGAAATTTTTATATTATGCAGCAGTTAGTGTAGGTACAGTACAAACTTCAGAACCAACGAAAACTAGAATAAACAATTTTCTTTATGAAAAATTAATTACTGTACATATAATAATCCTAAAGTATTAACCTCATATTTTGCGTGTGCTACATACTATACTTTCATTACTTAAGAAGTGGACGTTTGGCTGTCAGACAAAGGTTGGTTCTTCGTGGTAGCGAAAATAATGTTCATAATTTGAAAAACGGGTATAAATTTTCATGGTTACTAGAATGATTTGTGTAAAAATGCAGAATAACACAGAATTTCTTGAACAAAAAAGGCAGGGTTATTTAGCTGGTAGTTTTAATACAGGATTGTCTTGTAGTTGTTCATGTACAAGAATAATTCTTGCTCAAATCCAGAATAACACGGAACATTAGTTACTGCTTCAAGATCAGAACTTTAGGTTAACATTTAAAGTAGCTAGTATATATTAGGTAGAGAAAAATGTTGTGTTTCTTTCATATTTAATGCTAATACTTTGCAAGAAGAATAGCGGTCAACATAAATGTGTTGCTCATTTACTCTAACCCACCTTCACATGAGTAGGTTTCTGGGTTGTTCACATCAAAGTGAGAATTAGTTTCTGATTGTATAATAGTTAATTTTTTACTAAAAGTCACATATAGTGAGAACAAAGAGTTCAAATAATATCTCATGATTTGTTATAAAGTAGCGTCCTCCAGTATTTGTTATTGTGGTTGTGTTTGCAACATTATCCAAACAATGTTTCAGGGCACTTCAAAGGCATCTTAGATTTGACAGGGAGGTCCATCGTATTTTCAGGCTTTTTGAGAATCTCTTTCTAAGTAAATGTGTTTATTGCCTTGTGCAATAAATGGATTTCTGTGTTTTGCAAAGGAGCAAAATTTTAGACTGAATTTGTTTTAGTGACATCTGTGCCATTAGTATTAATAAAAGACAAGTCATCTTACAGTTGCATGTGTTAGTTGATGCAGTATGAAGAGTGCATGAAGGAAATGGAGTGACTGTTATCTCTGACTTTGAGTTTTTCTTCTCTGACTTTGTATTTCCTATTCTTATATAACTGATATTATGGGATAAAATTTAACTGATCATTTTTGTCCTTTAGACGTTGAAAGTGTGTATATTTACATGTTTTAAAGTCACTATTTCAGAAACTGATTCTTATTTTATAAAGAAACTGACATTTATACCTTAATTTGTAGGCTTCATAATAAATTTTGTGACATTTCTTCTTTATTTAAGGCTAAGTTAGTGCATTTTTATTGTGTTTCGGGTGACACATGGTGGTTACAGTACTTATACTTACTGGAAAACCCGGTGTACAGTTCTACCAATTTATGAAGTCACTTATTTCATCTTTATGTTGTCTTGAAACAGTTCTTATAGTCAGGTTTGAGGTTTTCACACGGTGAGGATGAAGATGGCTGTCTTCCAAGCTGTAAAGTCCATGCAATGTGGTAGAAGTTTACTGATGCTTCAGAGGTCCTTGCTGGTCTGATGATGGAGGCGGCATGAACCTCTGAAGATAGCCATATTCAATACTTGTAGTCCATGGGACATGAGTATGTGCTGAAGTGAAGATCTTGGAATAAATGTACATGAACATTAAAACTCTAGAGATTAAAAACAATTTGATGTTAAACTGGAATTTCGGTAATAAGCTGTTTTGGCCGATTGTGTGTGTGATGGAGAGTTGTCTTTCTGACTGATACTGTCTACTCGTATGTAGTGTGAAGTTTGTAAATGATGGTAACCATGCTGAAGAGATACAGAAAATGAGTAAATTTTGTGAATAATTTTAGTGTCTCTTGCTTTTTAATTTGGCTCTTTGTATTTAAATATCTTACACAAAAGCTTTTTGTATTTTTGTACATAATAATAATTGTGTAGGATATGTGACAATTAAAGAAGTATATGACACGGAAATTCAGCATTTATTCTCATCGTGGAATTTGAAGAGTCTGAACAATATATGTTTATTTTTATACGTACCAAGTCTTTTATATAACGCCTTCTTCAACATACACCGTATATCATACCACATAGTTCATGAATTAATGGAACATGTGAAACAAGAATTTTAACAAATTATTATGCATTGGTTCTGTTTCCAAGAAAGCGAACCAAAGTCCTCTATGTTGGAGTAGTAGAAATAATGAAGGCAAGGCATTCAGTGTGAAACATATTACAGGATATTGTTACATATGGACATTTTCATTTTCTGGAAAAGATGTCAGTGAAATACATACTGAAACTGCCTCAGCCCATATTTTACCAGAGGTACAGTTTGTATTCAGACACCCAGACTCTTGGCATAGTATTTATGCCCTTAAATCACAGCGGACAGAGGCTGAGTCGGGCTCAGAACTTGTTCGGCAGTGAATTTTTTTTTAAACGTATCGAAATTTTAACAAATTTTCAAAAATGATAATACGTTTGAAAATGTTAAAAAAAGCAGAGAAAAATCAAAATATTCGAAAAAATTTAAATTTTATTTATTTCCTTCGTGTTTTGTAGAAATAAAGGTATTATGGAGACCGCGTCCACTTGAGACTGGGTGCAGCAGAGACTGGGACCGACACAGACTGGATGCGTAGAATTTAAAAAAAAATCGAAATATTACAAAATTTCCGAAAAATAAATAAATGTTGAAATATGTTAAAAATGAGTACAAAACTGAAAATTTTTGAAAAATTTCAAATTCAAAAATATTTTTAAAAATTTCGAAAATCTTCCCTTTCTTCATTTTTATAGCATTTAAGAATTTTTTAAATATTTTCAAAATTTCGAAAAGTGTTGCAATTTGAAAGTCGTTCCACCAGCCTCACGGACCGTGTCACACAGAGACCGTATAAGGGACAGAACGGCCTCCATAGACCGGTTCAGGCAGAGAGGATGTGCGGAGAGAACTTTAAGAAAATGTCGATGTTTTTTAAAATAATGTTTTTAAAAAATGTTCAAAACCTGAAATATTAGAAAAATTTTCGTATATTCGAAGTTAAGTGGAGCATGTTTTGCAGTCAGATCTATGTTGCATGTCAGCAACACTGACACACTCAGATCAATATATTTTGCCTATTTACACGCTATAATGAATTGTGTAATAATTTTTGGGGGTAATTCATCAAACATCAAAAAGATATTCACTTTACAAAAGAATATTATTAGATTAATGGCTAGTGTAAAACCTAGAAACCAACCAACCAACCAACCAAAAAGCTAACTAAGGGCGGAGTCCTTCGCAAGCGCAAGCATCGTCCCTACCTAGGTGAAACCATTCCTGTGCACAAGGCGCATTGCTGGAAATGGTAAACGGTCTTAATATAAAAAACGGAAATTTTGCTAACGCTAACTGGGTTACGCCGTGGCTGGAGCCTCGACCATTCAAACTGGGATCTGTTGCTGCTGATGGGAGCTTATCCCGTCAGGCAAGTTGTCCAAAGGAATTTGGTTGGTTGGATCTCTGGGGTTTGAACCCAGAGAGGGAGGGGCCGTTTCGGCTGAAGGCCTCCGCGGCTTAGCTTCAAGGGTTTCTGAAAATCACTTTATTATTTTTAATTATTTGTGATCTTACTCAGTGAAACAGTAGATGCTAGCATGTATTTAGCATTCTGTCGCGGCTGTGATTCAGCTCATCGCTGCATTGGTAACAGTGACTATGATAGTACACAGTGATGGAACAGCTTGTTACATCCTGTGGAACATCTATTTGTTTTTTTAGATTATATTTACTTTATAGTCTGTGGAGTGCTTTATTTCAGGAGAACTGTGCTTTTTAAGCACTTCATCTAGTATTCAATCCTATCAGTGCCATTGTTTCTAGGAATGTGAAGATGGAGGCAGTATGTACCTTTAAAATGGTGGTAAGCAACACAACATGATAAAGTTGTGAGGTAGCTGGATTACAATCCACAGTGATGCCAATATCCATGATCCTCTGCAGTAGCTGATGTCATCACCTCTTATGCCATCATTGACTGTGTCACTGTTTGCATCATTACTTGTTAAATGAGAATGGCTGACAAATTTTCATGGAATTTGGTGTGGATGTCATGTCATTAGAGGTTATTCCAGATTGTTACTTTTAATTCCATTTCTTATGGAAATTGGTTTGTTTGTTTTAGGTTAGCACCCATGGCTACCCTCAGAACCTTATACAAGCTTGGAAGTATCCTAGCCTGAGACAAGCTTGCAAAACTCCCTGGCCATGTCTACAGATGGAAAAAGCCATCGTAACCGGCGCCTGGAATGTGTTCAGCGTAGCTCGTTTAAAGAAGGTAAGATGGGGGAGACATATATCTTGTAATGTTAACATTTCCTAAGGTTACATTTGTAGACATTTATAAGAATGATTGATGTGATTTTCATCTCATTTCAGGAGAAGAAATCAGTCCTGGACCTCTTCACCAGCATCCGATGAAGAATCTGCAGAAGCTGGTTAATGGATTGTCCATTTGTTTTTGCTCTGTGTGATTGTTTTGTTCAAATTAATTATTTTGTTCAAAGTCCCGCGCCGTAGCCGCGCGGTCTGAGGCATCATGCTTCGGACCGGTGATACGGAATGCGCTCTGGTTCGAGTCTCAGGGAAAGGAATTTCTCATGAGATTTTCGACCAGTGTATGGGACCGGTGCCAACCCAGCATCGCGAGGAAATTGGGAAGCTACAATGGGTAGCATAATCCAGTTATGAAAACCATCAATGGCTGGAGGAACTTCATCATCATCATATCATTTTCAGTGTCTAAAATTATTCTTGCATTGGAAAACTAACTTGTAGTTATCCTGAGATGTCGGGCAAAATATGGATTTGATGCTTCTTAATAGCACTTAAGACATTAGTAACCTATTGTACATCCTGCAATTCATTTCTTCACATCAAACTTATGACCTGCAGGTCTTTTGCCTTGTTTCTCTGCATATTTGTACAGCTTGTAGCTTAAAACTTATGTTGTTACCTCTAACTAGGGTGCATTTGTTACTGCAGCTCACAAAAACCAATAAACTACAAGAAGGATGCAGATAAACGGAGTGTGTCAGCAATTGTTTTTTTGAGTTTTGCATTTTCTGTTGCTGTAAAAGAAAGGCCATCATCTGACTGACTTTAAATATGAATGCATCTACGTAGGTTTCATAAAATACCAGCATAATCTTCAGACATCTTATACTACAAGTGGGTCAGCAATTGTTTTTTGAGTTTTGCATTTTCTGTTGCTGTAAAAGAAAGGCCATCATCTGACTGACTTTAAATATGAATGCATCTACGTAGGTTTCATAAAATACCAGCATAATCTTCAGACATCTTATACTACAAAACATTTTGTTCCTAAACATGTTATACACAAATACTTCATTTTTTAATTTTAAAATCCAAAAATAAAGGTGTGTTATATGCCGATAAATGTATATATTCCTTTTTTAATGTAGTGATCACAGAGTGACGTATTATTTTGTGTTTATGAAATATGAAAGTGAATGTGTTGTTTTTCTTAGTAAATTTGAAGACTCCTCTATGGATGAATGGGGAAGTGGTACTCTTAATAACGTGATACCAGTTGCAGGCTCAAATTCAAATATTTCTGTTGACATTAAAGATTTACAAAGTGTGGAAGTAGAAAATTCAGTTCTAGTATACAGTACAAAACATCTAAAGAGAACGTGAGATAAACTTAAGATAATGCAGAAGGCTTTCTTGTATTATAAAATGTATTTTGAAATAAATTTCTTGAAAGCATTTTTGTACATCACAGAACTTTACTAAAATACAGGTATAACATTCAACCCAGTATCATGTACCATGGTACAAAAATCTGTCTCTGCGTTCTCCACATGTTGGTGGGCTATGGGAGGCCTTTACAGAAGAGTGGTTGGGAACACTGCTTTGACTCTGGAAGAGCTCATTACCTTGACAACTCAAATTTAATCTTGTTTTAACTCCACACCCAGTGAACATTCTGACCCATCTCCAATCACCCCAGGTCACTTCCTAATTGGAGACTCCCTCATAGCTTTGCCAGAAACTGATCTAACGACAGTATCAGTAAATCGCCTAAGCAGATGGCAGCATTTCTGGCATTGTTGGTCCAAGGAGTACCTCAATGAGCTTCAC
>NW_019060064.1:0-16755 GCF_000696155.1 Zootermopsis nevadensis
TTTCTTAAAATGGAATGTAAGGGAAATATATTTTTCTATATATAAGGTCAAATATATGAATGGAATCATACTAACGACGTAACCAGTTACAATAAATTTTAATTCCTTAACCGATCAAATTCATACTAAATAATTCTTTTTATCATTAAATTAATCTTCTACAAATGAAAGCATGTGACATCATACGTTTATTCTGCCTTAACCCAATGGTGTCATGTAGTGATAAGAGATGAAATTATCAAAGAACCAGGTGATATTAGTGTAGTTATGTTCGCAGCGACCATAAGACTCAACTAGCTGGCTAACGATGCAATATTTGTGAAAAATTATGCTTTCTTCCAACGTATAAAACACCAATAAATTACGAAAGACATGATTTTTATTTACGTTTATAAAAGTGTTAGCCGGGGTAACACGGTTAACATAAACATTTTTCCCATAAGATACTCAATATTCGGCCATATGTGATAAATATAAATTTACTTTTAGCGTTAGAACCTCTATGTCAGCTGTGTTTTTAAACACAAATATTTCATACAACTTATCATAAATTTTCAAAATTTTAGTCCGTGAAATTCACCCGCGGGATACATTAGGGAATCTGAGCCCTTCGGGAACCGTGTTGACCATCAGTTTCAACCCGTGGACCGTATACATTCTTAAAACGTGGATAACTCAGTGCAGTAAAACAAGAATATGTACGTGAAAAAATACACGAAATTGGACAGAGTTTAATTTTATGAGACCACACAATCATATAGTCTTCTTATTTGCAACAAAAGTACACTGGTAGACAAAGGCCTGCGTTTCGAAGGGGCTTACTGCCTCCATCTTCACCTGGGGGCTTATGGATAAGAGAGCCAGCACAAGATGATTAAGAGAACTTTTAGTTTTAACCATCACAGATCACATAACCTCAAAGAAAGTAAGAAACAGAACAAAGAAACAGATGTCCCTTAATTTGAGCAAGTAATGCGAAACAATAAATGAATTGTGTGGCATCAGTGAATTCCTATTTTAAAATTGAAAACGAAACAATTTAATCACGAAATATTTAGAATTCACGAGCAATTTCGGGTTCACTGGAGAATTTTCTTTGAAGAAAATTATTTTTAAAAAAAATATAAATCTTTTAAATAAGCTTGTAAACTTATTATGTTCCTCCTCTGTGTAATAATATTATTACACGTAAATTACAGCAGCCTGAATGAGACAGAGGCCAACATATCTAAACTTCTAGAAAGAAATTAGTTCCTACTAAAACATTCAGAGTCTGTAACATCACCACTTTCTGTGTATCTTACTTAACCCTGAGGAGATTTATTCCACTCGGAAAGAAGGAAACTTAATTTAATGTTCTCGGTGATGATTAGGCAGGCTAACAAAAACGCCTCTTTCATGCACTATGCCATTTAATCACGGAAAACGTTTGCACGAGAAATTCTCAGTTCTGCTCGTCCTGTTTTCTGCTACTGGTTCTATGTGACGGCAGTACAAAGGACTGCACACGAGGCAGATGAGAGGGAAGGAGAAAGATTGCCCGAATGTGTAGCTGGAGAAGGAAGGTTGCTTTCCTTTAATTTATAGGTCGTCCTTTGAGGAGGAGACAGGCCCATCAAGGTACACGGACTTACTGCGTCACGCAATGTCCGTTCGCCCTTCCACTACGAGAAGGAATACACTCTGGGTTCTAGGCAGCACGAGATTTCTAATTCAACCTCCCATCCTTTTCACCACCTTCATCACTCCTACGATATCTTCAGTAACTTCACCGCGGACGTTGCAACTGGACGAGAGAAAACACCAATGTTTCTGATAAGACTAAATAATTCAAGGAAAAGAAAATCTAAGGAATTTCATGAAATGAAATACTGGTTTTCCACGCAGACAGATATGTTTTCTACCCTTATCTAATATAAATATTCAGGAGAAAGTACACAGAGATCATAAACATTATATTTTACGAACCGAGAGACGGAAATGCTTTACGAACTGCAATTTTATTCAAACATCAGCCACGAGTCAAAACGACTCTCTCATTTCCACGGAAATTGAACGAGGAGTTTTTCTCTTTCGTCGCGTCGACACCCGAAGTAGAAGTTTGACATCCGACGGGTTTCGGGACTTCTTTAACAAACGTAAGAATGTGTGGAGCTGTCTCTATTACGTAGTGCTTAAATGTATGTCCTGGGATTCGGTAAAGAGGAACTTACGTCACAGAAATTAACTACTGCAGTCGTTGGTAGATCGACATCAAAATATTTTATGTTATATCATCGATGACGATTTTCAGTGTTTCAGAACAAACTTATGAGGAACCAGACTTAAGACAGATGAGGAAATAAGAAGTGTTTGAAGAAAATTACTTAAAGTGGAATTAAAAGTTTGTACCTTCACCTAATTTACTGGAGTGATTAAATAAATAATAAGATGGACGAAACATGTAGAAAATGTAGCAGGGTCGGAATTAATAAACGTATATATACATATTTAAAATTATTCATTGTCAGGGCTTTTTCCATCGTCTGTTCTTTAAACCCACGACGTTTCGGGGGCTGGTTCAGTCTCCGTCTTCAGGTGAGAGGTACCTACTCTGTTGGGTCCCTTAGATAGAGCTAGTCTCTGTCACTGGACAATATAAATCGTGCAATTATTTCAACTTATCCACCCAAGTTCGGGTTCTGTCAGTAGTTTATAATATTTAAATGATAAAATAAAAATTATAAGACCGCTCATACAGCTGTGTAAGCGACCAGTTCTGAAAGTGCAAAAACCTTTGTCGAAACCCTTTAGAATTGAAGTATATATACATAGTTTTGATTTAGAAACATAAGGGGGAAAGATCTAGACATAGAAGGAATAATAATATTAAGCTTATTGCTGCAGATACTTTATGTGAAGTTCTGGACTGGACTGAACTGAACTGGACTGGACTGGACTGGACTGAAATGGACTGGACTGAAATGGACTGGACTGGACGAGACGGGCTGCGAGTAAATTCCAGTTGTAGACTTCTGCAAACACGTTGATGAAGGTTGGGGTTACTGGTAAATAACTTCCACCTTTTCAAGGAAAGAAGCTCTAGCTTGTAGCAGGTTCCGCACATTTTCCAAGATGTTTAAATATGAAATGTGACATGTTCAAGTAAGATTATACGGCATCATAAGTTATAAGAGCCACAGAATAATGTTCATTAATATGAACACAACTTTACTGAAGATGTGGCAGATGTACACTCCTTCATCTCAGTACATTAGAACGCATAAGATAGTACAGAATCTACTTCCACGGCTCTTTTTTTTTTGCATTTTAAAGAATGGCAAGTAATTTCGTGAAGATAGTAAAGGAGTAGTTGAGGGTATGGGTGGGAGGGGAGATTTTCGCATTCACAGTTTCCCCTTGAAGAGCTAGAGAAAGATGAAGATTGTCAGGAAGGAGAAGCAACAGAAATGAGTAAGTACTGAGACAAGGATAGGAACAGAAGCTGGAGGAACGGGGAGACTGATACTTGATTATACGCCCCAAAGCTGCTCGTCCTGTCAACGCCTGCAGAACCAGAAAGGGAACTGACTAGACTTGTATGTTCATACAGTATCATACGATGGATGATGCACTTGTAGAAGGAAATTATCGTGACGCTTTAAGATATCTCCAAATGACGTGGCGGTCTACGTACAGTACGTCCATATTTAAAATTCCTTTGAACTTGTACTTGCGTCTTCAGAAATTAAATGCCACCCCATGCACGTGTTACAAGTATTACAACACGTATGTAAAATATCTTAACAATTAATTGGAAGTTGTAATGCATGTAGTTGAAGGAACGTAGTTAAATTACCCAAGAAACATGTCAGTGTACTCTCAAGTTAACAGAAATCGGCCAGTAAAATGGATTAGTGGGAGTTTTTATTCAAAATCTTTGCTGAAAATTTGTCTCTAACTTTCTTCAAGATTCGTTAAAAAAAGAACAAACAGTAGTCGCCTGAGGGTGTTTTATAAAATACTGTATGAAAGTTTCAGAGTAGCATTTGTCTTTATTCCATTTGTGCTCGACTTTGCAACTTTACCCATCATTTTAGAGAAGTCCTAAAGAAAAGTCTTAACAGTAACAAGGTTCAAGTTTTCGACAAAAGTAGATTGATGACTTCTTTGATGATGGACAGAAAGTAGTTAGAATTCGTAAAAACCCTAAAGTGGTCCCTAATCTGAGCTAGATTAATCCTCCACGGACCATTATACCCACTTTGTATAAAGTCATTTTTAATATTATCCTACCATCTGCGCTTAAGTCTTTCGTCCCTTCGGGGTCTTTCAACGCCAATTCTGGAAACATTTCTCATCTACCCCGTGCATGCGAAAGCCTCGGGGGGTAGTTTAAATAAATTCACTAAATTTTAATCTCTGATATATAGGAATGTGTCGTCTGTTTTGCGAAGAAGCATTCATTTTTTATTTTAGGGAAGTCAGGGTTTCGAATTTTGATCTCGAGACCGGGTGTACTGACTTAAATCGCCCTTATCCTCAGTCCTTACATAAAACTCCTTCTGGTGTGTAGGTACGAAAGCATCCGTAAACCAGAAGCTAACACTGACAACTTTATTCTAATGCATTTGGTGTGTCCAATAACGTTCACAAGAATAAAGTACAATAATAATTAACAGCCCATTTACTACATTGATGATTCATTTTATGTCACCAATATATCATATCTCGTCATCTGTTTTATTCTGAGGAAAATATGTAACATTTTAGGAATGACCTTGTTGCTAATTTTACCATGTCGAGCTTGGACGCTCTGACAGCCAAGCTAATGGTTCCTAAAACCTGATAAATAGGAATTAATCACCAAGTACGCCATTCAACAGACAATATAAAGCAAGATTTTTTCTTCAACGGAAGTACGAGAGCCTTTCTTGTTAAAAATTTCAAACACGTTTCGGTTTAATGTTTAACTAGGTACTGTGTCGAGCGTTATACCGGAGACATTAACGATGATGAATTTATCACGCACTTGGTAAACAGCGAAGCCCGCCTTCCCACCCCCCGTGCCGCCTCCAGAACCTCTTCAATCTCACTTCCATCAGCCTCGTTATGTATTACATAGAGCGAATTGAGATTTTTATAAAGGATCTGCATGTTCATGGCTTTTCTCTGCCTGTCAATGCAAATTTGTGACTCACGCGTAATGAATGTGTTCATCATATCGAGAGAAGGAAATCTTTTTACGCCATTTACTGTACGGAAAACAAATTAATTTGATACAGTTCATGTTTGCTACTGCAATGGCAAAACTCTCTAACATAAATAAGAGAAAAAATGTACACAGCTTATTATTTTCAAGTATAGAAGTTTACTGGAAACTAAACTATACATTAAGATTGATGAAATTCGTTTTCACAGAAGAGGCATCACGCTGTATAGTCACCAGAAATTCTCCTTCTGCTTTATTAAATATATTTTGAAAGATAATAGGATGCTCAGAGGGGTATTTGGACCTAAGAAGAAAGACTTTTAGGAGACTAGAAAAATTCCTAATGATTATCAAGAAGTACTCTGCTCCATGGAGTTAGTTATATATATTATTGGAAGATTTTAATAAAGTATCTTGTTACATATCAATTATTAGGAGAGTTAGCAGATCTGCGGAGCGCCTAATAACATCCGCCCATCTGTACGCAAAAAAACTTAACAACGGCTGTACGGATTATTATAAAATTGGATACTGGAGATATTGAACCTGACAACACATTCCACTGTTACTTTAAATCGAACGGCAATAAGAAACACTTTACGTGAACCCTTACTCGTTCCTCAGGACTCGGAAATGGACTGGGTGGGGAATCCCAGACGCTTAACCACGTGGCGCTAACTTCCGTAAAAACGCCATCACCAAGTCAGACAGACGCCAGATTTACTTCCAAATCCTGAAACTTACATCCTGAATATTTCTTTCCAACTGACTACAAATTTGCAGAATTTGCAGAAACAGACAGAATTTCGCATCCTTCACAGAGATACAGACTTATAAGTGACGCCAGCCCCAGCACAACACAAGATGACCCGACGTAAGACTAAGAAGGTGCCAACATCATGTGGGACCACAACGAACACTGTGACGGCGTCCTCACAGTAACAGGCAGACGGCGCCACCAATCTTGTTTCAGAAACCCGGGGCTTGTTTAAATATTCAACAGACGACGTTGTCAGCCCAACCTCCTACCCGCCCACATAAACCCTTTCAGATTCCACCCTCTAACCATCTCAATGGATTGCCATGGGATGTACGCTAAGTAAAGGACCAATTAGGAGACTTGTATGACCCTATTAACTTTGACTTGGTGTGAAAGATGTACAGAGCATGGCTCATGCAATCAGACGCAAAAACGGAGAAAATTCGTGACAAATAAATAATCATCTCAGCACAATAATGCTCTAAAATGCTCTCGGGCGATCAGCGGTGTAAATTCTGAGTTAAAAACCAGCGTTTTGGTGACTAGCTTCGTCTCCATCTTTAGGGTCAATTTGAGGAATAACTGAAGTTGCTGCTATAAACCAATCAGTAGTGTTGATGCTCATAAATGGCGCGCTAGGTTCTGTACCGTATTGTTTAACCTGGATGAGGATTATCTGTGGATTAATCTTTGGCCGCCGTTATCTTATCCGGTCATCTCTAACTGTACATTATCTCACATCATTAAAATTGTTTGTCAGTAGTTTGTAATATTCTGATAGCGATGTTCCATGCCTGGATTAGTTTGAACCTTTATTTTCTATAGACGGTTTTCGGGTGTAGCGGAATAATAATTAAAACATACCCGTGTACCTTTATACAAGGTATGAAGCAATATTTCTTACTCTTAAAGTTAAATGTAAGAACACGCGGATGATAATTAATGACATGTTCCATTTTCCTGTACCTGCAGGTCCAAGACTTTAAGCTCATCGTGAATACAACACTAAAACCACATAATGAGAAATGACAGGACAGAATTAGGTAGTGGACAGAAAACGAGCCGAAAGACTAAGTATCTGAGATTTTAAGTTATCATGGTGGTAAAGATGACAATGTTCTGGGTCGTGACACCATGTGCACTCGCAGATAGATACGAAAGCGTCTTCGAAACTGACATTAAGTATATATTTTGACACTTCTGATATTGATACGCCAATAAAATCTGATAACGTTAGACGCTACTAATGGACCCTAACTTTTTACCTCCGAGAACAACAACGGACTGATAAATAATTTAACTTTGTATGGGCTAGAACGTGTAATTCTGTATATTGTTTCTGACACCAAAAATATGTTAAACGTCGTACCACCTGTCAGGTGTATGAAACAGCACTACACTGGAGATGCGAGAGTATTTGAAATATTTAATCTACGCCTGAGTTCAGCTCAGGGTCGGGCTTTGGGCTCCCATGCGGGCTACTCGGTTTCGTGAAGTCTCCGTGTACAGTCGTACATATAAAATCATACATTTACGATGTATTGTATAAGCATTAATCCAGAAGAATCGATATTCCGACTCCATGAAGCAGAGTACGTCTTGACAAGGGGGCAGTCGTTAGCTAAGAAAAAAAAAAAACCTGCCTCAAAAGAAGTTATCGGATAATGTTTACTACAGTTCAGTTCACTATACTTAATCGTTTAGTCTCTTAATTACAAATTACAAAGACTAAAATGTGCAAACGATAATTTTACCCATCGTCGGAATTAATATAAACTGCTAGTGTCTGGAAAGAATGTGTAGGGGAAAAGAAGACCTAAGCGTAGATGGGATAATAACATTAATATTGATCTTATAAAAATTAAGTGGGAGGATTATTGAAATGTCTCAGGACAGGGATAGGTTTCAGGCTTTTGTGAACACTGTAATGACCGTTTTGGTTTCATGAAAGGAGCGAATTTATGTGACTGGGTGGTTATAGGCTTTTCAGAAGGAAGCTGCTCCTTTAAGTCCAATCCAGAATAAAGACAATTTCAAAGGTTAATCCAGCTAATAAATATAAGCATATTCATTAAATTACAAAGAGAGCATTTTCAGAGGCCCTAACACACTATAAAGCGTTTGTATATTTCTTACTTAAACAAGTCGCCCTAATTAGAAATTAGGCAAGACTTATCGAACAGACTTTGTTAACGTTCAATAGCATAAATCAAAAACACAAGTCTTGTCTTTAATAAGAGAAAATTGAATTCTCTCGTTTCTCTAATTCCATTTTCTCGCTATTCGTTGTACAAAAATGGAGCGTTACATAGAAGTCTTTATGTCGCGTACTCCTTAATAAGGAATTTTATTCTTGTGTGTTATGAATGAGATTTTACGAGGTCGTTTCAGCTTTTAAGTGGCACGAACCTGCTTGCATTTGAAAACTATAGCTCTCACATTTCCCACTGCCCAGAGCAATAAACCAGTCTCAGCAGATCATTTCGTAATATCGCTGATGATTACAGTAGAGTAATTGCGGAAGTTAAATAAATACATAAAATAGGATATAAAAGCAACGTTCGTTATAGGTAATTCATTATAATAACGCTGCATTATTATTATTATTATTATTTAATAAAGGTTTGAACTGAATTATTGTTGTCTATTAATTTAAGGGTTGTTTCCATTTTTAAAGGACATATGTAAACATGAAAATAACATTAACTTGACAATGCATATGGGGTTAAAAGCACAGGAAGATAATTTAAACCAAGTTATATGAACATTATTAGTAAATTATCGTAACATTTTTCAGTACAGACAAATACACAAAAAATGCAGAAATAACATTTTCAATAAAATACTTATAAGGGAGTAAAAATAACAGAACAAATTAAAATGTACCTGAAGAAAATAGTGTCAGAATGTGTGGAGCAGATTGGTCTGTATCAGTATGGGAACTGATGGTGGTCTTTTGTGAACCCTTCAGGGCTCTATAAGTGACGGGGAATTTATTGACTAGATTAACATCTAGAACTTCTCAGATACTATACTCTGGTCCACAGAGTCAGTTTCAGTTAAAATTCTCTCTGCCTCACTCCATTAAGGCCTATATGGGGAACACAGGTAATGCTCCGTGGATTCCTAACATCGGCACTACTTGTAGCACAATGAGCAGCTTCAAGCTCTGACTTCCTTACTTACGATGAAGTTTATCCGATACGAAACAGTTAATTTACACAACACGCCGATACAAAACGGGATGATTTCTGAAATAATTTCGTACCAGCGCACGGAAGATCGTGCCAGTGGCTGCTTTATTCTCACAGGCGGTAACCGGCACAGAAGAGTAAGCAGAAAGTGTAAGAATTAGAAAGAAGTCGAAGCACACAAACTAAATACTGCAAATTTGTTAATTACAGCTTACAAAATTCATAACAAGTAATTAATGTTCTGCTTAACAAAACCTACAGCATCATAGAAAGTGAAAGAAAAAGAACGACTATTTCCAACACTGAAAATGTGATAGAAAAAAAGAGTAAGTTTTATGAAAGAAAATAATTTATTTGCGTATTTTTCTAACAGAATGCATTAACTTGAGTTTCCTTTTCTGTTATTCGTAATTCTCTTGCTGTAACTACAAGGTGCGATCGGAAAGTTTAAAGACTGCGCGTATAAAAACCCGTACACTTATCTCAGGTATTAAATTCATCCATCACCCTCGAAGTAGTTCCCCTGGGAGTGAACACAACGATCCCAGCGCCGCTGCCAAGCCTGGAAGCATCCCGGGAAATCGTTCTTTGTCAGCCTGTCAAGCACCATCTGCGATTCTGCCTGAATCTCTTCTATCGTCTCAAATCTCATTCCCTTTAGCTGAATTTTCATCTTTGGGAAGAGGAAGAAGTCACACGGAGCTAAATCCGGCGAATAAGGAGGGTGCAGGATGACGGCCATGGTGTTTGAGGCCAAAAACTGCCGAACTTTGAAGGCGGTGTGCGCTGGTGCGTTGTCATGATGCGTCGCATGTGGAGTTCTTCCTTTAGAATCAGCGGACAGGTCCCATAGCCTATCCCAACAATGTCGCACAAGTCGTTGATGGTACGACGTCGAGCTTCGTAACATTTTCGGGCGTTGTGCTCGAAGATGGTCGTCCAGAACGCTCGTCATCATCGACAGAGGTTCGGCCATTTTTAAAACGTGAATGCCACACAAAAGTTGGTGCACGACCCATTGCGGACTCCCCAAATGCTTGCTTTAGCATTTCACAGGTTTCCGTAGCCGTTTTGGCGAGTCTTTGGCAAAATTTGATGCACACGCCATTCCGAAATCGCAGGAGGGTCGGTGTAATGCACTACCAAAACGCCCGTAACTAAGAAACAAATGCTAATTCGATGATGCCGGCTGGCACACTGATTCACTATGAATGTAGCCTGCACCCCCTAGCGGCAGAATCTCGTACTACATCCGGTTCGCCCTCTATTGACACAGCCTTTAAACTTTCCGATCGCACCTCGTATGAACCTCGTATAATTGCACGTTAAGAAGAACTGAATTCTATAAAATTCACATTTACAAACACTGCACCTGCGCCCTATCCAATACTGAACCTTTAGATTTATTATGACACCTGTCTCTTGTTTTCCACTTAATATTCGCTTTTGTTCTTATCTCAACATGAATGCGTTTGAATATGTGATACAGATTTTAGAGAATTTTGCTCCCATTATTTCGTATCCATCTGCTGTGTTTTTCCAGTTGTTTCCTTTAAGATCTGAAACTTTGACTTTGTGACGTTTCGTTTAGCTGAATCTTCCGGAAATATAAATTATACGCGTCAACTTGTATACTTAAACCCTGGGGGTATACCGTAATACGTCACGTCTCTTTGTATGGTGTTATCGTTTGTCTCAAAGTTTCTTTAACTATTACGAATTGTTTTACAAGAATATTCCCTGTCTCTGTATGATACGAAACACTTATTTTCTCTTCTGTGAAAACCTACGGCAACATGATAACGAACGCTCAAGTATGGAAACCCTGGTAAGGGGCACATAATATTAGTTAAATTGTCATTAATAAAAAAATCAAGCAGCAACAAGAATATTTATAAACTCCTTGACATTAAAGAAATTACAATTGAAGTAATAAATATGCCATCATTCAGACTTTAATATTTAATGGCAGGGACAACAAGGACTAATTCTTCCTCAGAAGCAGACAGACAGCTTGAAAGGCATGTTAAGAACATGGTGAGACGAAAAGGAAAGTCTTAAATAAAACCAGAGTCAGAGGTAAGGTCATAAAAGTACTACTATTGTCCAAGGTTATGAACCAGGATACTCGAAGCAACCACTGTACTCAGACATTCACGGAAACAAAGTTTAACGTGATAAAATAGTTGTCAGTCTGAAAACCGATATGGAGACGTACTATTTTCATATCTGTTTTATTTAATAACGGTTCATAAAGCCAAGACTGTATTCTGTTAATTGGGAATGATTAATTAATTTAGTCCTTCTATACAGTCCCTCATCCCAACCTTTGGAATAATTTTATTGGAAGTAGCTCTCGGAAGCGAGAAGGGAAAAAAGATGAAAATATCTAAGACAAAAGGTTTTCCTGTTCCCTTGATTTATTAAAATTCGACCGTCTCTGTAGCAGGTGGATGTGACGACAAAGCAGAACACCTCGACCCGAAGTTGTACGGGAAGCAGATTAAAAGGATGAAGAGAAAATTGTATTGTTTAACTGTACACAGAAACAGTCGTTAGTCAAAAGCAGCCTCGAAGGAAGATTATAAAATTATCAGAACACTAGCTCTACGTACATAGTACAGCCTTTGTCTTCCCCGTATAATTTACTCAACAGCTTATCCACACAAATAAAAATTATTTTCGAATTAGCTTTAATTACATCCAGTTAAATACACATGCAATTAAAACTACCGTTCGTGAGTAATTCTGTACCGAATTCGGGTTTAGGTACACGCATTCTTAACCTCAGAACTGGATGCAGGTGAACTGCCAGTTTCACGTCCCGTCTGATTTATCCCCGAGGACACTTGCACAGTTTGGACAGGAAGCTGGATGGTCAGGGTGTCTAGCCGGTTTGCCTAATGACAGAACTGATTCAGCTGAGGTTTAAGCCTATACATAATACTGAAACATACATCAAACAAAATTTATAAAACGTAGTAAAGAATTTTTATAGCTCAGTCAGTATAGTGACTAGCTACGGGCTGGACGACCGGTGTTCGATCCCCGACGGGGGCAGAGGATTTTTCCTCTAGCCTCTGCGTCCAGACCGGCTCTGGGGTCCACCCAGCCTCCTCTACAATGGGTACCTGGGTCCTTTCCCGGGGGTAAAGCCGGCCGGGGCGTGATGCTGACCACTCAACCCCATCTAGTGCCGAGGTCAAGGAAGAGAGGAGCTATACCCCCACTCCCCCCAAACGCTTACATGGCGTATAGTGGGACAAACTTTACTTACTTTAGTAAAGAATTTTATGTATTGAGCGTATAACATAACTTAATGGTTGGTACTGAGCAGAATATTTGTATATAAGGCGGTGAAAATGAAGGCCAGAGAACATTTTGTAAGTAGAACATTTATTATTTGTACTCTTTGTCAAATATTATTACGGTGAGACATACAGAGCAGGGAATTAAGAAAACGTGATACCTCCACTTTGAACACGTCTTTATGGCGCGGTCATTAGTTCAAGAGGTTGGATTTCAACGATTTTGTAGAGGACATCCATGAACATTAATAAAAATTAAATTTAAAGTGAAGGATAACTTGTGTTGATGATTGTCCTTATGATGTGAGCTTGTTTCTTCTACAAGCACTACGACTGGCGACATAGGGGGTTTAAGCTGCTGCTTTGAAAAGACGAATGAAAATGTTTGATTTGTTTGACACAAATATTGCAGATCACAATGATTGTTAACTGTGTTATTTGACTACAACATGAATTATGTCTACAATGTGTTATGTACATATGTATACTTTACAGGAGGCCGAATTCAAGAAGAAAGAGAATTAAATACGAGGAATACCAAGGATAAATGTCATGTAACTATTTGGGGTGGGGGAAAATTAACTTCGTAGTTCTAAAGAATGAGAAAGTTAAGAGAATCTGAAAGGATCGTAAAGAATATATTTTAATATGTTGGAGAGAAAGTTTATATAACTTAGAGGAAAATATTTCATTACAGTATGTAAGGGGATTGAATTTCAGGGGGGTAGAAAGAATTATTTATTCCATGTACTGGTATGGATAATAGAAAGAAATGTAGTAATTGTAACCGGATCAATGCGATTCGGTTCTTCAGGAAAATTCTTCCCTAACATAATAAAGGGGAGTATTAATACAATTATATTCGTTATAAAGTAGAAGTTTGTGTGACGGAATAGTCATATGATATAATAATTTTTTTTATTTAAGACAGGTATACCAAGGTGCATGGGATTACAAGGGTTTTGATACAAAGCTTCACGTAGTCACATCTCCATGCACTAAACTGACTGACTTAAAAATACTTGAGTGGGCCTCAGAGAAAGGACAGAGAAAGGTTGCCCTTGTAACCATTGAGAAGCCGATGTGGTAGGAATGACGTCTTGTGGATTACTGGAGAACAGTCAGATGTATAATACCCATTTACAATTATAACATAAAAATCTTTCGACATAAGAGACCATCTTAAAGTTGATTTAAATACAGAAAGTTTGTACGTAGGCCTGCCTACGAAATGACTCTGCATTTTATTGGCCAGCTTCCTATTACAGACATTTTTATAATTTTTATAATTCTTTCTTACTTATTAAAACATGTATTGTAGTTAAAATTACAAATCTGCAACAGCAAATTTAAAATCCCGTCTAGCTAAAACGCAGTAAATAGATTGTAAAACTTCGACTTTCGGTGGTGAGCCGCCTCAAATGTTGAAACGTATCCAAAATTTCGACATATATTGCAGCAGTCATCTTCAGGGTGAATATGCACTGTTTGGAGGGTGATTTGAGCAGGTAGCAAACGGGGATTGGGATGTTTATTTTGGTTCGAGAACTTCCAATCTCGAGGCTTCTTGTTTTTTCGTCATCCTGTCAATAAATGCAGATCGGACAGCTACCTTAAATTAGGCCACAACCGCTTCCTTACATTATACTCTTCAATTCATTTCTGTTAATCACAGGCCAATATCATTCAACGCTGTGCAGTCTGAGCTAACGATGGCGTCGTTAAAGTTTTCTTTAACATGTGAGAGCGACAGAATGTAACACATTTTGTAATATCAGAAATTAGTTTAGTTTATTTTCAATAATCCTCAATATAATACAGAAAGTTATTATTTTAAACAAAATCTCAATTTAGTGGCCTGTCTTGTATCGAATGAATGAATTAAATTCATGTGCCATTTTAAAATTATTTGATATTATACTTTGAAAATCTCTGTTACGAACATTTAAGGATACTGTCATCCCAAAAAACACATAAATATGAAAGTAAATTCAACTACAGGAAAATCTCAATACACAATTCCTCGAGCTAGGAAATTTTCAAATACAATGCAGAGGTTGTAACCATTTCAAATAAGCGATTGGTACGGACTAAAAAGTAGACACCTATCCCAATAAAATTCGATATATATATTGGATTCCAATATTCGAAGTACGAATGTCTCAAGAGACTTTCTAATCGAGAGATGGCAGCACACGCTGGTTGAATAGTTAATCCGCTCCTCTGGTGTCACCAGCAAATTCGAATTAGCGTTTTCCATTTCCTCTACAGGCATCACTGAAGAAAAAATCTAAAATTTCTCCGCACATAGCAAGTGCTACTGACATAGCAAATTTACTGACAGACAGATATTATATGACACAATGGACACTATCTGGAGTACACAAAATATACACCCGATTTAGAAAATTAAGTATATCCTACTGTTTAAATACTTAAACAAAATAAAAGGAATTTTGATATTTTCGTAAAACAAAAAATGTAAACAAAAATAAAAATTCAGCTTTATTAGCAATGTTTATGGGATTTCACTACGTAACATCTTCATCAGACACTTCTGTCTTTCTCGAAACTATTTTCGCTGACTCCCGGATTACACAGTTCGGACTTATCTAGTACATTTTACGTAAAACTACGGCAGAATCCACAAATTAAGGTGGAGGGAGATTCTGGCAGTCATTGGCTGTGGGATCCGAAACCGAGGCCTTAGCATGCAGAAGGTGAATGCACCTAACGACGTTTTGCAGTGGCCGCGGACGACGTATAAAAATAAATTTTGCATTTTTCCCCACTACTTACTGAAAGATACATAAATGTCACATTAAAATAAGCTACGATAATTGAATTATGCATTCTTTTCACTTAATTTACAGTGCCCCTGCTATTCAATGTAATAAGAAATATTTACCTTCATGCGGAAAAACAATTATTTTAATTCTCATAATAATTGTTAAATAATTTTTAAAAACGCCTTTCTCCAAATGAACTCACAGATATGACGTGAGAACACAATGTTATTTTAAGTAACTGTACCATGCTGAGGTTGCACTGTGACATGTACAACACACGAGTAATTGTAATTCAACATGTTGACATTAGTTTTGAAGTCACTAATAAGGCCAGGTTGACATTTAGATATTGCTTTGGGATTAAGTTCACCTGTTCATAGAAATATTTGTCCCTAGTGGTACCTGAAACCTGACTGGCGCTGTCTGCATGTCACACTGTCAGAAATTATGTCTACCTGTCTGCGGACTTGTTGGTGACTATAAACCAATATACAGTTACATAGACGTCAATCAAATATACCTGCATACGTGCAAACCCAACTGTTTCGAAACCCCTATATCAGTAAGTAGGCTACAGATACGTATGATTTGTATGTATTTTGCATAAAGAAACATGAATATAACTCTTTCAGGGCACACCGCAAAATATGCAATTTAATGTGTCCCCTGGATCAACAACGAATACACTCATGCACTGCTGTCCATTTATTATCAGTGCCGGTAAATAATTCACTCCTTAAAACGCTTAACAATAAAAGTGGAAAACGCAATAACTGGACAGGACACAAATATATTTTAAAATGCCAATATCAGAATACCAAGTACAATCAGCGTTACAGACAGATAACGCGACAACATAAGACGTGTTAAAACCTGAGAACAGAATGAGCTAAAAATTAAATAATTCGTGATTATGTGTAAACAAGATGAGACAGAAAATTACAATTCTTTAACAAAATGACAATGCTCCTAAAGAAATTGGTTACATTATTTATAGCAGTAATAAATTCATTTGTGAAAATGTCCGACAGGACTAAAGCAAATCCTGAAAAGGAGACAAGAAATGAAAGTAGAAACATACACTTTCTACTAACAATTTGCCAAGAATAAGAAATACGAAAACACAAGAATAATGAGAACATGTAGGGAATGAGACCTACAGAATCCGGAAAAAAGAAAGTTGTATAATGAATCGATATTAATTCTTCAAGCAAAATACTCTCCCCGTTGAAGATGCCGATGTTGTTCCACATACCATCAGCATCACAAACACACACAGTCGTGGGGCTCAATTATTACTGATAAATGTACATGGTGATCTCTGGATCACCACGTAGACCAGTCATATCAAGAATGAATTCGCAACTAATTTAGTTTCTAAAAAATAATAATCTAATCGTTTTTGTAAAGTCCTGCAATAAGTGTACGTTCGCATGAAACAAGAAAATCAGCCCGTTGAATGCTGGGGGTGGATGGGAGAAAGAAGCAAGGCGCTGTGCTATCAACAAACAAC
>NW_019060064.1:16811-38832 GCF_000696155.1 Zootermopsis nevadensis
ACGTATTAAGTGCTCCGAGTACCCTGTTACATCTTCCCCACGTGAAACTGCGTAGCTCCGTCACTGAACAGTGTCGTAATGACCTTCCGGTAACGTATCAGCTGCGAGGGTCAGAAAGAATAGGAAACGCTTAACAAACTAACTATTACATTTTTATTAATTATTTAAATTTTACACGTATAAAAAGTTTTTAGTTTCCGCCAATGCTGTGATAAGTTTTTCGCGTTTACCACCACACAGCATTCTCAAGAAGCAGCAATATATGTTAATGTTGGCCACGGCACTGTAAGAAGTAAGACTTTGTTGCTTTTCTGAGACCTACAAACTGTTAAATTATTTCGCCACTAGCAGCAAATCCTCTTCATATTAAGACGGAGCTTTTACATTAATTTTTAAAACTCCTTTAGGTAAAACGTATGCCTACTCTGCATTTTTATTTGTTATTCACTCAGCCTTTCATCTGTTGTGTACGATTAAAGACGAAAGAAAAAGGTAAGAAGTACTGAACAAGGAAAGTATAAACGTGGTTTTAAACATTCTTTGCTCATGTCTGTGGCTCAAGTTACAGCAGTTGCTTACATAAAATGACTTTATAATATAAAAATAAATTTAAATGTCGCTAACAAATAACCACGTTAATGGAAACTAAAACTGAGACAAATCCATCTATCTCGTATCATTATAGTACAAATCTATAAGACCCATCTTAATATTATAATCCCTGTAATTTACTATTCTTTCTTTCAGGCATAGCATTCCAAGGTACATCCCCGCAAATCTTATATACTTTAATTCCTTCCATACTAATTAAAAGTCTGGCCAATCACAATCTCTGTGTCTTCACAGCCCTCACAATACTAAGCAACATATAATTCAAGTCGTCTCGCGTTATGTAATGACCTCGTTTCCTTTGTCGACTTCGTCACTCCCAAGTCCTCTCATGTTTGTGGGAACAACGTTGCATGTGACCTTAATCCTGCAACCAGTTTCAATGCAACATTTACTGTCGCAATGCTCCGTTATTTCAAGAGCGCAGCGGACAACACCAGTTCGTGGAAACTGCAATCGATACTGGAACCATCCGAAACGACACAACTGTCTTCTCCCTCGTTCTAGATCAGACTCATTCAGTTGACTTATAGTCTATATGACAGATTCTTAACCGGCTTCTCGCAGTCCACATAAGGCCCGTTTAGATCGTTGTATTACTAATGTCAGTCTGTATGATGAAAAATAGTTCCCTAACATCAGAAAATATGATTTCTTAATATCGTCAGTCTCTGAAGTGTCTATCACTGTGATCAACAGCTCATATTAACGAAGACTGTCAAATTAAGAACCAGGACATGTGTTGATAACTCGCTGAATTCCAATAAATATTTTTTAAAAAACTTCTATATCTTGCAGCCATGTTATCTATAACACGCCAAAGTACCGGTGTTGGAATATCTTGTACGAAACCGGCAATCAGACCTCGTATTTTCCATTACTGAAATTAAGTTACAACAATTCAAAATGTTGTTGCATGAATAATATAATGCATAAGCAGAATAATTGTATACATAACTGAAGTACCGTGTTAGAAAGAAAAGTCGATTTTGAAGGTCCATTACGGTAATGAAATTAAACAAATTTTCTCGTCAGCGTGTGCCTCAATTCTACAAAAAAGGACGTGGCTCACGGCCAACAAATTCTGTCAGACACTAAATTCCCCATTGTACTTTCAGAAATGCAAGAGCTGTGCGCGAAACGTATGAATAGAATAAATGATAAAATGACGTACTAGAGAGAGAAGGCTAAGGAATAATGAATTAGAAGACGACTAATATTAAAATAAATTTGAAGGAAACAGAGTATCGAGTGTGACCTGGATTCATCTGGCTCAGGACAAAGACTTTAGGGGGCTCTTGTGAACACGGTAACATATCTTCGGGTTACAAAAATTGTGTGGGGTGGAGGTTCTCGACATACTTAAAGAATATTAGCTCCCAAGAAGGTTTCTGTTGGGTGTAGTTACTTAGGTAGCTGGTTAGTTCATTATATACGTACTGAAAGCACACATATAGATTAATTTCAAAGGCGCCCGTTACAGTATACGGTATTTATTTCCTTTAATTACACATATAAATGTAGGCTAATGGTATCTTCCATCTTATCCACCGCGTGCTGAAATTTTCTAGCAGAACCGAGAAAATTTTATAAGACCGACAGCACACAGACAGCAACTAATTGAATAAACCCTCTGAAATCTAATATCGTATTATGTTAAAACATTCAGCTCCTACCTGAAATAAAGCACAATGCATCTCCATTTCAAATATAACTTAGTTAATGCTGTTTAAAAAAAAAACAATCTCGTTTATTTTGAGAATCATATGAAACTCAAAAATACACTCTGTTGGAAAATGCAATCACAGAATATTGAAGTAGGAAGTAAATATAGTTGTCACAGTGCTTTAAAGGGACAACCTAATAGCTTTTAGTGTACACGTCCACACCAACGGTCACAGAATTTCAGAGATGTAACATACATGCATGAACTCTTCATTATGCGTCAATTTTATGTACTTTATCCAAATATCACCTAAAACTCGAACACTCACGCGGTTTCATATACGAAATAGGAATGAGTGTGGCTCCAACATGGCCATATACAGCAACTAGTAACACATGTTTCCGGTCATTCCATATTTCAAATGGTACTGAAAACGCAAAGAGATTCAGTAGTTCGCTGCGATCGTAAATAGAGCCATATACTCTCCGTATCTGGATGGGTAATATGTTCGGAATATTCCGACCACAGCACTAAGCTATTTCGTTTCGATAACAGCCCTGTTACCTTAGAATAATTTTGATGCCAATTAAACCAAGAATTCAGACTTTCTTACGTAAGTAACGTAAAAATCTTACCTAACAAATCGTACTTCAAAAACTTAAAGAAGCCTCAACTTATCTTCGCAAATTCAGTATTATACTTTTTGTGAAATTTTTATATGCATCGTGCGGATAATGTTATAGTTCCAAGTTTCTCATTTATTTCAATTTAAATTAATTTCTTACCCTTCAATTTAAAAGTGTTCCTTAAACTCTATCATAGACGAAGGCTGTCTTATAAGTCTAATACCGAGCCATCACAATCCTTCCTATATCCTAGCATCTTAATGTTTAACATAATTTTTCTTTGTATACCTGGGCTTCACATATGTTCTCTTGTTTCAACATTTTTTGTTAAAATCTTTCGTACATCATTATCTCCCCCGCACATGGCATATATTCTCCCCACCTCGTAATAACGGGACTTGATCGCTAACAATTTTTACTGACAAATACACGTAAATATTTTTATTATGCATCTCCTCCGTCCTCCAGATGTTGCATCTCTCTGAAGTATCCTCCTCAAAAAACTGTTCTCAAAACGTCTTAGTCCAACTTATTTACTTTGGAATGAGGCAAAGTGTTTCACACTTGTACAAAACAAGTAAATTATTATTCTTTTTCATATATTAATCACTAGCTCCCTCGACATGTGACAAACAAAAAGATTTTGAACTTTCAGCGTAAAATTAAATTAAATCTCATATCGCGAGCCATAAGCAAACAAACCTTGCTGCAAATTAAAACAGAATTTTGTGCACGACAATCTGTTTAAATTAAAAATTGAGCTAGTTATACACTATTTTTTGTTACGGTAGAAGTATATCAAAATGACCCGAAGTAAAGTTTTTTCAGTCAAGTTTTATGCATACGAGCATATGCGAGTGCAGAAAAGTAAATAAATGTGGCTTATGTACCAGTTTTGATAACGGATTCTGTGTAACATAAAACCATTCAGTGCAACACATAATCCACTGCACTCAGATGCCATTTACAATCATTTTCAAGTTGTATCATTGCATCTGGCGGTGTGAGATAAACTTTACTACATCAGTGACTCGCAGTTAACATGAGTTGTAATTTATATGGTTGAAACGAGAATACTTAATATATCCTCGCAAATTCACTTAACCAAATCATTAGATAACCTCATTATTTACAACGCAAATGTGCACCGTTAAATTTTCATCTTCCCTGCTGCAGTATTTTTAACTAACCATAGCAAATAAACACTACGCCTGGCGAAGGTATTCTGTGAATTCGCATTGTGTTTCACAGAGTGATAAGCAGATTATACCAGTATTACAGCTTACGCTACGTTTGGTACATTGTAATCAGAATTCGCAATTACAAAATACGGTTATACATCTGAAATACGTGCATCCTCCATTCCTAGGCAACCCTCTGGATTTATGACGTCAGTAGTATGGGATGCTGACCGAGACACTTTGCATTGCCACCGCTTCCTAAATGCCGAAATGATATTTTATTTGTAAAAATAATGAAATTGTGTATACAGATTGATTGTCGTGAGGAAGGACCACAAATGAATGGTAATTACAATAGCATTATACAGATGGTTCCCACAAATCGTCTGCCAAATTTAGAGTTATTATTCACTTCATTATTTCGACTAAATACTCTAATACCAACGTGGATAAAAATCTGAATAGTTACGTAGTTATGATCGATGGAAAGGGAGGGAAATCAAACAAATGCGCAGGTAAATTTAAGAATTAAATCTGGTACAAAGGAATGATCTGCTATTCATGTTTAACGTACATACTTAAGTGGTTTGCTATTTCTAAGAGAATAGAATTAGCTGTGTGCACGCCCTCTTGAAACGGGCAAACTAACAGAATTAACCTGTTGTTGAAGTTTTGAATATTTACTCGGAAGAGGTTTGTTGCTGATTCAGAACTATAGTAGTTAATGAACGTGTATTTACAGACAGGTCTAATAAGTGTACTAAAATAATGGTGGGGGAACAAGGACAAATGGATATTGATATAAATTTAGCAGATTAGATTTTTACCAAAGGCGATGTAATATTTTTCAATCGAATTATGCCAATGAATTAACATGAAACATTTGGCAAACGTTTCGTGGGACATTCTATATATTACTAACTATCTCCATAGAATATGCTCTTTCTTAAAAAGTAAATAAACACTCATCTGATCGAGAAATTTCGGTGTAAATAAGAACTAGAATGTTCATTTTCTTCTCGATGAAGTTACTTTTGGACTTTGAAGATAACACAGTAGGTTCAAAATGAGGTTAGAAGTAGGTACAGGTTAATTTGTGAACTTAAAAATAAAATTTCTAAAAATGGAGGAGTTAAATTTATGTTTACTATTATTAAGAAAATTCCTCTTCATATTTCCGTGCCCTCCTTAATAAAAAATAACTATGTATTTATAAATACGAGGCGCATATAAAAAGGATATTTCTAATAACTTAAACACAGCGTTTATAAAAGGCACTAACAGAAGGAAAATAATTTTGATGGAACTTTATATCCGGTAAATATCAATATGTTATTCTGGACTACAAACAACAATAAAAACAAAACAACAGCAGCAGCAGCAACAACAACAACAACAATGCTTTCTTCTATTTCAAACATGTTCCATCTGAAAATTTTGATATAATAAATCTGTCACTTTTTAGGGACGCCAACAGAGGTAATAACGTCCATAAGTTTTAAGTTATAATAACATAAAGATTAAGTACAAAGGTTGGAGCGTTCTTATCTAACGTCTATTGAAAAACAATGTTTCATCACAATGTGTGCAAGAAACCAGAGTCACTACTTGTGGTTTTTGACCATACCTCTGTATGCGGAGACCTCACATCAAATTCAAGTTTTTTATATAGACCTCGGAAGGTGGCGACAATTCACTGACGTCCTGGTATTCCCCGTCAATTCCTAAACATAATTTATGTCCAGCACAAATAATTAAGTTCGCGGTGTTTCTTCTCTAAGATTCGCATCATTTTGCTCAGTACCACAATAGAACAGCCTGCCAATGGGAATAATTTCATTTTTACCTTTCGCCTCAGGGCGGAACAATTAATCACTCCAGATACAAATCACTAATCTCAGCAGACGCTCCTCCTTCCCGACTACCAGTCTTACAGAACGTCCCTACGGCAGAGACCTAAGCGGTGGAAATATGAGTTACAAACAACGAGGTCGACGGATAACCTGAGCTACAAATTGAGTTCAGAGCGAACTGAGGAAATACGAGCTACTAATGATGCTACTGAGGGTGTAATTTCAATGAGCACTCTCTTTAATTATATTTACGACCTGTCATATTCCAAGTTTTGATGTTCTATGTAGCGGTAAAGAATTCGCACAAAGAAATACGCGTCTGTACCTCGTAACAAAGCTACTTGTTGATAATAATAATATCACAGACATCACTCTCTGCAACATGCAGGTCCTGGGCGAATGCAATATTTGTATTGCGGTTACGAAATCCACATGTCGCAGGGATGTATTGGCCACGTGTTTCATTGTGTGACGGGATATACAGTGACAAGCCTTGTAATTGGCCGATGCTGAGTGCAAGGGATCGTATAAAATATAAAATCGATCATTTGCCTCGCAATTACGTTGTACATGCTATTTAAATAACTACAGCGTAAAAGGACGCCCGAATTTATAACTTGTGTTGGGCAAGGCCGTGGTCTGGGCAACACGGAGTTTTCCTCCGGGGGCTTCCCCGGTTTCTCCGTGGCATCCCAACAATTACTCCATTCACACACAGAAGAAGGCAATGGCAAACCACTTCTGGATCATCTGCCAAGAACATATATGAACAGGTCCCAGTCCGAGAAAAGGAAGGAAGGATCCTGTTCATATGGACCTATCGTCAGACAGAACACTAAATAATAAATAATAATAATGTCAGTGTCAATATTTGAGCGTAAGATGGAGGAAGAAGGAGAAAGGTGGAAGAAAGCCCCTACTACATCAAAGTAAAAGAAACAAGCCACTTGCAAGATCTAGGCGTGAATGTGAGAGTGATATGAAAATTACCATAGAAAGAAGATAAGTTTTATCAACATAAAGGAAAACTACATTCTTCTGAATAGAACTAAGCTTGAAATTAGTGGAGAGTGCAGAACGTGTTATTTTGAGGAAGTGGTGCAGAGGAAATGTCTCATGAGTAGAATTCTTGTATGACCGGTGAAGTGAACCAACATTTGTCGAAGCTGCACATACTAGGATATAAATTTTCTGGAACAAATAATTGTCTAATGTTTGCACAGATTATTTTTGGGAAAACTATAAGGCTTCGAAATAGTAAAGCCGAAAAAACATTTCAGAGTCACTGGTAAAATGCCAAAAGTATGTAAAATTACGTTAGCTCCTTGAAATTTGTCCATCTCTGTTATGATTCATGCAAATTACATTTACGTATTAAGTCCTAATATGAAAAATCTGTACGTTCCCTTCCAGTTGTAATAATATTAATTAAAACTTAATACATTACACAATAATGGCAAACCATTTTTTTCAGTCACACGTACCGGCATGCATAAAATGAAAACACTGTTTTAAATAACAGAAAAAATTAACTTACGCTCCTCTCCAACATTTCTAGGACACGTATTACAGGTACAGAGTGACAGTCTGCTTACCTGAAAGAGAAATACATGTTTTAGTCTCACGTTCATTATATCACAGTTCAATAATCTCTACACAGGAAGTGGCCACTGATTACTTCGTTCATATTGTAGAACATTTGAATGAAGTTTCAGAATGTACAACAAATAAATTAAAAGTACATTGGAATTAATGCAATTCATTATAAATTAATCACTGTAAGAGGGAAAAGCGAAATCAAAGATGTGAAAAAAATATTGAAAATGTTATTTACCGACACATACATCAATCTTTATTACAGACATTTTAAAATATGAGTAGATATGATTCCATTTTCATTCAGCGCTTACACATAAACATTTTCTTCTACCTGCTCTGTTCTGAGATCCAAAACTGATTTCTGACCTTAAAATAAATTGCCCTCACTAGGAGGTCTAAAAGGTCTGACTACTGTAATATGTAGCCTTTTTCTCAATATTTTTATATTAATGGTTTATCCACATCGATCAATAATTAGCTACTCCATCACGCAAATGGTCTCTTTCTCAGGCATTAAAACTTGGCTGTGTTACTTTCAAAATACAATCCTTAATGTACAAGAAAAATGTAAAAAAAAAGACTTGTTTCTGATGATTGTAAAATTGTGTAATTCCTGTAGTTTTGTCACTGTATAATAGATTGACTTTAATGTAAGCTAAATATAAGTGAAAGCACCTTACTTAGAAAAGCTATGAATTTTATATTCGAAATACGATGTACTATTTATCACCGAATATGGCGTACCTTTGCAAGAGGAAATGACAGATAAATTGAAATAAGACTACCCGTATAGAATTAATTACAATTAAAACATTTAGATCATTATATAATTTCGGTACCACTTCAGGTTAGAATTTTGTACACATTGTCCACTACAGACTAACGAAAGCAAACAATAAAATAAATCAAACGCATAGAAAGTACTGGGCAGTAAGTGGGAATATAATTTATTAATCAAGACAAAGTAGGGATTACCTACAATGGTATTATCCATAAGCTTGTTTCAAAGCAGTTTTAATATATCTCTTCAGACGTTCCCTCAACATGCAAGGCTTACCTCACTAAGTACGCAGACGAGTATCAGCTGCAGAGTCACTACAAAATACAGGTTATATAATGGTGAGAGTACGATGAAGCTTAAACAGGAAACTATAAATCACGCGCCAAATACAATCATTTTGAGTGTATAATGTAGAAACATCGATTAATATCGGCACAAATGTTTAACATATGTGACTTATATGTTATATATTTATAAGTAGGGTGTAATTTAATATTGTTAATAAAACATTAGAGAACGTCAGAATGTATTAAATAAAAAAGTGTCTTCTAAATTATTAAAAGGTTATATTTAAAAATTGGCTTATAAAATTATATCGTGTAATGGGTATTAAATGAGAATTAGTATGAGCCCATGTGCAGAGTGAGGGTGGCTATGTTACAGATTGCTTTCGCCACGAGTCACGAAAGGGTTTTGTTTATTAGTCCCTAACATAGTTAATCAGTCATTCGACAAAGTCTTTTCAGAATAAAACCTTTCCATAAAGAAGCATATATCCAGATTACCTCCTATGAGCAATTTAAATGTTTATGGTACGACTAACACTTGAGAGAACGTATTAATTGTCCATATTCTCTTGGAAAATAAAAGTGATTTTCATTATCACTTTATTTTAAAATAGGGTTCAATACTAGAAACTGAAAAATAGTTTTTGTCATTATTTCGAATACACCGCAGCCTATTAAAAACTTCTGATTCTGATTACACTGCATAATCCTTTCTACCCATTGCCCAGAGCTCTTCTACAAAATAGCTTGTACGGCAGTGATTATAATTAAAACGTTTCGGCATTTATTTCAGGTATGGGAAACTCAAATCGATATTCCAAATGGAAACTTTTAATTTTGACTTTATGGCCGGATGGAGCCTCTGTTCAATACGAGCGAAGCTGAGTAATCATTGCAATCAGCAACGCACTGCAATAACTGCAACGTTCAATTAAGTCATACTGTCAAAGAGACGGGAATACCAATAATCATAAAATTCGTATTTAAACTTTAAAATGCTTAAATGCGGTTCTTTAATCAAAGTTTTGCACGCATTTATTATTACTCTAACCCTACATGGCCTACCAATCTCACCCTTCTTCATCTGAGCATTCTAAAATATTTGGTGAAGAGTGCAAATTATAAAGCTCCTCATAACGCAGTATTTTTCAGCCTCAAGTCAATTTAGGATCAAATAATCATCTAGGTGCCCTGTTATCAAAACTCCTACAATCTAAGTTATTCGAAATAATACAAAAACATTTAAATTTATTTTAATGTTTAAGGTTTTATGTATCAGCCGGAAAGTCAAAAGTTTCTGAACCGAATGGCAATGGAATTTAACCCGCTCTCAATTTTTTCGTTAATGCAACTTTGATTTGTTACAGTCGTTCGCAAGTGTAAACACAGGGCTCTTTTCTTGCACTGCTGTTCCATGGGCTGAAAAAGTATTTTATGTGGAAATGGAAATCGATTTGTTTAGAAACACGACGGTATGCAAAGGCAATGAACGAGACAGGACGTCAAGATATTTCTTCCCTTTTTCCCCCCAGTCCTTCGGAAAGCAGAGTTGTCGGAACGCAGATGCAACTCACAACTAACGCTGCGAGTTGTAGCAGCGGTCAGATGTCTGTCAAAACTTGACAGCTTTCTTCTGGTCTGAAGCTTAATGAAGTTTCGGGACGACAGGAATAATAATGCTTAAAATACCTGTTCCTCAATTCCTGTACAACATATTTACTGACGTATTATTTTCTTCATTCAATACTTGTCTCTAAATATAAAAATGTGTATGGAAAGTGAATATTAGTGTAAAACTATAATTAAATCTTGCTGGAGAACGTTACGTGAGAAATATTCAGATTTCTACATACAAAATGTTTTCACGAGAGTATGCCACTCAACCTTATACTCAGCCAGACCAATTCAACATAATTTTCAAAATTATATTTTTCAAAATCCATTTTCATATAATCCTTCAACTGACATATCAATCTCTCTATTAGTACTTTCCTTTCAGGTTTCCCGACTAAAATCTTGCACATGTTTCTCGTGTCTCCCGTATGCACATCTCGTTTTATTCCCTTTAATTTATCGTCCTAACACTGTAAAGTCTCCTTATAATAAGATTTTCTCCAACTTCCGGCTACCAAGTCTCTCCACTGTTCTAATATTCTCCTTAGCACTATCTTCTAAACTGATCCAATCTACGTTCTTTGCTAGGGGTGTAAAACCAATTTTCACACCAATATAAATCATGAATATATGAAATACATATCATATATCTGCCCTTCTCTATTCGGCTATCGGCCAATGTTCTTTTCAGGGGGTGTTTCCTCCACGGTTGTGACTCCCAGATAACATATTTTAACCTGATCACACTCATACCATTTGAACTGGTTGTCCACCCCCTCATAATTGAGAACCCCTTTCTCTAAATAAGCTGAAATTACCAAATACCACAGCGATGAATTATCATACTGATTTGCATAAAATATGACCCCCTGTTTTAAGAGATGTGGTGGATAAAGATCAATCATCAACGTCGACTCGGCCTCAGAAATTATTTAATATTGAATGAGATTTTAAGTTGGGAGGCATACCATTTTCTCCTTCGCAGAAACTTTTACTATGAAGAAAACTGATAACTTTGAACATAACTGTAAGCTTAATAATATCCGTTGCTACAAGTGATATGTAATATGAAAATATTTGATTGTGATTTGAGGTGCATTTGAACTACAGACTAACGTTACCTTGACGGATAGTAGTAATAATCACAAATGTTTATGATAAAAAGTCAAATATATAGGATACAGAATTGGAATACAACGGAAAACAGTTCTTCATAACAGGAAGGTAAATCCAGTAAATAACAGTCCTGTTATCGAAATTAAATGACTAAAATGATAAAATATTCTTCCTGTGTGTTATGAGTGCACATCTCTATCACAAACAACCGCAATCAAGTGCAAGAATGACATATATTACACGTGTAAAATAATTTTAATTTAGAGAGAAATATTGGGGCTCTTCCATGATTAATGTTTAATGCAATAATCTATTAGAATAAATCGGTTAATTATCAATATAATAAGTACTTAACCATGGGTATAAATAATATTAATACATAAGTAATGGGTATGTAATTATAAATGAGAAACTGCGAAAAAATTAATCAGACTTTTTTCTGAGCAGACACCACAAAGGAACAAAGCAAACAGTTCCCAGTCTTGGCGGTCTTCTTCCTTTATATTCTTGTATTTAAGCTGTTGTAATATTCCTATATAATGCCATGAAAATAAGCCAACAGGATCAACATCTACACACACTAAATAAGAGCACGGAAGAATTAAATAACATACTAAAGTTTCCCATTTCTTGCTACTGTAGCTACTCCAGCGATACGCCCTAAAAACGTACAGCAAATTTTCACGCGTTCTTTATCACGTCGTGATACAGCGGAAAGTTATCAACTTCGCACTGTGGCCTCTTAACCCCTGGTAACCACAGAATGTGAGACTGGGTGCGAACTAAATAACTACGTCTGTCTGAACACGGCAAGGAAGAAGAAATTACGTCCCCCGAGGGGAATCGAATATGGGTCGTCCAGCGAATAGCCAGTAACTTTACAGGTCTATTTGCTTGTAAAATAGACTACAAATCCACACACATCAGAGCTGATGCCGTTGAATTTGTTGTTCGAGTTATGTCCACAAAATTGGTGTTCACGTAATGCAGTGACAGATCCAACTGAAATGGAATGTCATTAATCTGCCTGTGTTTGGCTTCGTACAAATGAATACAATTGCATGTGTTTAAGTATGATAACTACTGAACTAACCAAACCGACTGCAACGCCAGTAATGGACTGGTAAACAGCAGCAAATGGTTTGCAGATGAATGTATCGTTAATGTTGAACAAACAATTTAAAACCGCCAACAGGTTATTCGGCACATTTTAGGGCACTGAGGGTTCAATCAAATGCAACTTGAAAATAATTATGCAACTCTAAACTTGACTCTAACATATCAAGTTATTTAACATTTTATATACATAGATAGATACACAGTTGTGTATTGGAATGTAGTAAGGCGACTAGGAAAAATGACTTAAATACACTAACAAATCATTTTATGAAAATGTATTCTTTTGTTCGATGACTGAATAACAGCTAGTGAAAATTGTATTTTTCATTACTTTAAAAAAATGATGTGTTAATTATTGACATTTACCTAAAATTGTGTATATAGAAGAGTCTGCTTCCTTCAGTGCTAGCAATTAATATTAATTTCTTTAGGTCACAATGAGACAAGATACTTTTCAACAAAACATAGCCTATATGGTTAATGCTTTGAGTACAGCAAGTATGTAACACGCACATCAGTATATAGTCGGCGAATAACTGTACAGGTCAGATGGATTATGAGTAGGGCTTGGCGCTTGCGTGTGGATTTTGGTCCATTCGTTGCGTAACACCAAGAAATAAATACGTTTTCAATGTATTCATGAGAATTCGTTAACGGAACTATACCGGAGTTTGAATAAAATTACCCGATAATCAGAACACAACACACTTCCAAAGTAAAAAACGCATGATTAACAGTCACGTAACGCAGGGTTATCCGAAAGTTTCAAGTGGGCCACTTCGTCAATAAATTTTTCCCGCGGGCTGGACTACAAAAGTAGGAATAATCTAAAGGCGTCCAGTAAACAATCAAGCTACTTAATGCATAAGGCATAATTAAGATTTTTATTGTCAACAACCGGCCCGAAAGCTGTATTTTTAATCCTGATATAATAGGCGCTATTACCGAATAAACTTACGAGCTAAAATTCCTTCGTAAGGTATTCTTTTTATCCACTCTGAACTTAAGGATTTGAAAACAAACAGCTAGTAAATAAATGAAATCGTAGGTTTTAAGGATACGTGAATGTTATTGCAGTTCGCTGCTAGGATTTATCGCTGAAGATATAACAACAGTTGTGCCTGTATAATATGAGGCCTCACAGTCGATAAAGATACATTTATTACTCGGACACTGTTCCAACGGCTAACATATTATTAAAGCATAAGGGAAAAAAAAAATCTAATGGATTTCGATATTTCAACCACCTTCACAAAATCAAGAAATTCAGTTCGTTTTAGAGCACGGTTCCAACGTTCTCGATTTATGTCGTAACAAAACCAAAATTACTGTCACTAGATACAGCCCACACCCACAAAACGTGTAGCATGACGGCGAAATTACCGACAGTAAACCTGGAGGTACATTGAAATCATTTTTATTCTGACAAATGACTAAAGGAATGCGTGAAATACTACAAATGACAATCCACTTTCCAGCCGGCGTGTCAGACATGTTTGCTCCTGCATAATAATTTATTCATAGTAATAACAAGATTTAAATTGACTGTATCAAACGATACAGAATGTTACATTTGTATACATACACAGTTTTTACTTAATTTGATACTACCTTCAGTTTTACTTTTGAAAAATGACCAGGAACTGACACGTTTACTAAAAGAATTAAAAATGACTTCAATAAGAAATTCGTTACTTCATAAATGAAAGCTGATGTCGTCTATCGCTGTCGTATTTATATTTGTAAGAAATGTAATTTTTATGGGTAGATCACCCATAAAATTTACATTTACTGTGTGGAGTCAAAAGAGCAGCTAAGTCTCCCTACTATTTGACAACACGTTCATATTCCACATATAATACTGATATATGTGAGTTTACATCCCAATCATGATCTGAAGAAGGACGCAATACGTTTCCCCGAAACGCTGGAAAATACCTACCAGCTACATGGTGTCATCTGGGAACAACAATAACAAATGAAAATGACACTCATGAGGAAGTTAGGAGGAGATTAAACTCTGGAAATGCTTGCTACTTCTCAGTTCAAAATATTTTGTCTTCCCGTCTGATTTATAAGAACCTGAAAATTAAAATGTACAAAACAATAATCTTGCCTGTTGTTTTTGTATGGGTGCGAAACATGGTCTCTCACTCAGAGGGAGGAACACAGATTGCAGGTGTTTGAGAACAGGGTGTTGAGGAGGATATTTGGGCCTAAGAGGGAAGATGATGGGGCGTGGAGAAAACTGCATAATGACGAGCTTAAAAATCTGTACTCCTCCCCCAGTATTGTCAGGGTGATTAAGTCGAGAAGAATGAGATGGGCTGGGCATGTAGCGCGCATGGATGGGACAAGAGGTGTGCACCGGGTACTGGTTGGGAAACCTGAAGGGAAGAGACCTCTGGGGAGACCTAGACGTAGATGGGATGGTAATGTCAGGCGGGATCTATGGGAGATAGGAGTTGAAGGAAACTGAATTTTTCTGGTCCAGGTGGAGGGCTTTGGTTAATTCGGTGATGAACCTTCGGGTTCCGTAAGCCATCTAGTCAGTTAGTTAGCTACATGGTGTCGCATAAAGAAAACGAATTACGAACAGTATATTAAATAGTTCTCATTTATAACACCGTTGATTAAATTAGGAGATGAGTGAGTCCCATTTCAATACCCAATTGTCTTTCTTGAACTAAAGCCCTTTTTGTAGTGGTATACGGAGTAACAGTAAAGCAGTATTTCGTTAAAATGTACACGTAATGGCATAGGAACACGCAGTAAACAGAATGAATTATAGATTGGTGACTGGGAGAAGCAACAGTACACCACGATTGACCAGTATTTTGAAACGCAAACAATACTTTGTTAAATGATACTGGAGGTCTCTACCGGTGATGCTAATCAGGTGACCACGCAACCCACTGGTCCGAATCGCCTACTACCGCTCTACAAACCTTCAGTATGATAAACATCGCTGCAACACAATGGAAGTAGAGCTTCAATTCACTAGGGGTACATAACAATTTTATTCGTCTAGAATTTCCTTTCCAACACAGAAATAATAATACCATAGATAAAATTAGCCAGCGTAGCGTTCAATAATTCCACACGTGAGCATTTTTTTACGTTCATATACCATAGCTACAGTCATGTAAACTCGCGTAATGTAACAAAGTTAAACTCATAAATTCAACGCCTATAAAACTGGACTAATGTATGCCAGTAAGATAATAGTTTTTGTAAGACTTCTTTATGCAATCAGTTTGCATGAGAGAGGTGATAAATTCATACAAAATTTAAAATCTTGAAGGAAATCTATCAACTGAAAGTGTTATTCTTTCAAAGAAAGATAATATTAAAGTAGCTCTTTAAGATATATGTTGTGAGGATGTGGACTGGATTCCTTTGACTCACGATAGAATCGAGTAGTGGTTGTTGTGAATATTGTAACAAAACTTCGTGTTCCATAGGAGAAAGGTATTCTTTTCTTAACTGCCTAAAAAGGGATCTGTAGTAGGATACCAGTTTACACTAGACCGTTTCGATTAGAATGCAGGCTACAGAAACTACTTCCAGATGCAGAGGAAGCTGAGATATATTGAACTAAAGCCATTGACAGTCGACATGGAATAGTCAACTGTACTGTTTCTTTTGTATGCGATTAACTGCACCTCAGTGCAAAACAATTTCGAGTTACGCACGGAGACAGCCTAGGAGCCGAATGGATCTCGACATGCTCACGGGAGAGTTTAAAGATGAATGTCTTCTGTGATGTTGCTCTTAGAAATTTGCCGACGGATCAGAGGTGCTTACTTCTTTATATTTGAGGAGGTGGTAGACATTTTCAGCGTATCCTGTAATGCTGTTCTGTAAATTCTTTCTAACAAACAAAACAACACGTTTTTCTTGGTATGTTGATTTTACTAAATCTTACATGCATTCTTGCAGACTGGGATGCGTTTCAAACAGAACAATCTGTAGCTGAAGACCCTAACTAACTAACTAACTAACTAGATGGCTTACCGAACCCGAAGGTTTATCACCGAATTAACCAAAGCCCCCCATCGGACCCTGTCAAGCTGAAGACCCTACCCACACTAAACGGAAAGAAAATTACCAGGGCTGGAGAAAAAGAGCTTAAAAGCCCGGGAAAAGAGGTCAAAGGAGAAGTCAGATAAATGCAACGGGTGTTAATGATGGTCGTAAGATCACTGGTCCAGACAGCATCAGAGTGACGGTGGCCCCTGATCGACGCCGTAACACGCTACGCCAAGATGATAGCAAGAGTGTTAACGTGGACATAACAGTCTTCTGGGACACTGCGCCATGTTGTGTGGTCGTGCCGAGTGAGGCCATGCTAAGTGACAGGCGCATTCCCACAAGACCTGAAAATATTTACATTGATACAAGTGTAAATACCCAGACCAACGTGCACTTAGCCGATCTTGCGCAAAATCCCAACGAAGCTACAGAGGAAAGTGCTGAGATCTTCCCTAACCACATCCCCACCGGAGAGTTACATTTTCGGTCAACTACACGCTATTGCAAACTAACTCTTGCAAGAGCTTCACTTGACGAGACAGCCTATCAGTGACGGAGGTCGGGTTTGAAAACCCCCAACGCACGCGCAAAGAAACCCAAAAATTTGTGTTAGCGACCGGGTATCGCCATTGATAAGCCACTACACAACACTGACAACTTTACAAAATAAATATATTAATATAAGGTGGTAATTTTATTTTTAATAAAAATAAATTTTTACATCTGACTACCCAGATTTTGAGAATTACAGTGCCACAAAATTAATATATTATTTTCAATTCCATAGAATTACAACAACTTATCAGTTACGACATTAAACAAAATAAGACGGTCTATTTGTCATACACTGTATCTGCAAGAAGTTGTCGGGTGAATTTACTGATACGCACGAAAATAAAAAAGAGCGAAAAAATCAAGGCAGAAAAGCATCTTTGCCTTCTAAAGATGCCGAGCTTCCCGGAACAGTGCATAATCTAATCTGCTATGAAAGCTTGGGATATTCTGAAACTTCCATCACCTAAAACTCTTAATGTCTCTCTGTGCATGTGTGAGAGGGACGGAAAGACGGAAGTATGTACCAGTGAGGTGCGACAGATGTTAACTCAGTAAATTTTCCAAAATCCAACAATCCAGCACCACCACAGCCCTTCCAGTGTTATGCAACTAAACCGGCTTGGCAAAATATCATATAATTTGCATAATACTTCTACGGAACGGACCAGTGAACTACATTAATTCTCAAAAAAATACCCATTTCCACATGCAGATCTATAAACTTGTTGAAACCCTACGTCAAATCATGTATTAAATACAAATGCATCACCAAAATACGTACTAAGCCTATTTGTTAAGTAGGAGTAATGGTACCAGCATTTTATTCGTCAGTTCCATCGGTTCCACGCCAACTGTTTTGGCACATTACACTTTGTCAAAGAATTTTCCATTTAAAATGGAACCCTAACAAAAACACGTGCACGCTTTTACGTACGAAACGACGCAAGCAATGACAATATTAAACTGTTTCAGCTGATGGACAATTTGAAATCGGTACAGCCAAAACGCCATCTTTTTCTCGCTCGATGAACACTTGTCACAGACAAACACAAATTGTGCCTCGAAATGCTGTTACCAGTTGATGCAATGCTGTCTTGTACGGCGTTTACTTCCCAGAGAAGGCAATGTTAAAAGCTTCACTAATAGCAGCAACAATTTTTATGCGAAGTCTTTCTCGAGAATGGACGCACGTTCTGCTCGTGAATACTCCATTTTTACACCTCGATAGTTTTTGCGCAACTGGCGTGACAAGCCTAACCTACCTTTGTTTTAAAATTAATTAACAACTTTCAGCCGAAGCAGTGTCAAATATCTCACAAATGACTTTAAATTTAATAAAACTGTTAAGTTGTAAGAGTAGTCCTAATCTACCATAATTATTAATAAACTGACATGACATTTGAAGAAAGCATTTTCATTTCAAACCTTGCAATGTTCTAACTGATAACAACGGTGAATGCGACCACAGGTTTGGAAAATATTAGGAAATCCTGTGTTAAAATTTTTGTCAATCCCTTACGGTCATTGGTTTGAGACCTATTTTGGTGATTCCTCTCCATGACTCACCACTTCCACTACATCAAAAACTCGTCCTCCGTCGTCAAACTAGCGTTATAAAGCTTAACAAAGCGCTGATGCATGGCTTGGTTAGCCTATCAGCACGTGTACTTGAGTTTCCTTCGAGATCATGCAGGTCACGTGCCCAGAGAAATAAGAAGTCCAACCATCACGTACCCTATACTGTAATCATTGCGTTCTATACAGCGCTGAACCTTCCATTTTGCTTACTGGCTTCAAAACTTCTTTCTCACCGCACACAAAATTTAATAACACGTGGGATGACAAGCAGAAACCCGGTGTGAGCTCCACATTGCACCAGGTGTTGGTTTTATATTTGTCGTTGCTTTGGAATTTTAAATGAACCAGGGTTGCGCCAGCTCAGAATCCTCACCGCCTCAGTTCAGCTGTTCCTCCATTTCTCGCTTACGAACGTAATTGACTCTATATACTCATGTTATTTGGCAGAGTGTGGTTATGTAATATTAAAAACTTCCCCTAGAATTTCAGATCTCTGTGAGCAGTAAAAAACTACTTAGGATTTGAGATTTCCTCGGCTGTGAGTCCGAAGGTGGCTATCTTCTGGGTTGTAACGCCGTGTAGTCTGGTACAATTTTACTAACGTCTTAGAGGTCCTTGCTGCCTCCATCATAAGAGTTATGAATGGTAAACTTCTAACAGACTACAAGGTGCTATAACCCAGAAGACAGCCATCTTTTAACCGACACTTCAACACTGCTAGATCATCACGTGATCAATTGTAGTGCGGGTTCCTTGTGGTTCATTGTCGCCTTCACACTTGACTGACGATGAAACGCTTATAACAAGTGATAATGCGATGTTCGCTTACTTTTCTGTGCTTGCATCCACTGCCTCGTCTTATTGAAAGGACAATACATAATCTAACCGCCTATAAGATTGCACGGCGTCAAAACCCAGACAAATACGCCGATACTTAAAGAGTTCACGCTTTCTGCTGTAAGGTAGTGACCGACACACAGTGTCTGACGACCAGTTTATTGAATGTCTCTATTGATTTTTACACGGTCGATTTTATTACGGACTCAAACTTAAATTTGTTTATGAGTTATCTACCATACTACGAAATGCAACATCCCAGAAGACAACCACTGCCACCGGGTGCAAACCCAATTGCAGTAAATAAATCATAATATAATATTACAAATCACGTCCAGACCGGCTCTGCGGCCCACCCAGCCTCCTATCCAATGGGTACCGGGGCCTTTCCCGGGGGTAAAGCCGGCCGGGGCGTGATGCTGACCACTCACCCCCATCTAGTGCTGAGGTCAAGAAAGAGAGGAGCTATACCTCCACTCCCCCCAAACGCCTACATGGCGTATAGAAGGACAGCTTTACTTTACTTTAATATTACAAATCAGTTTTTAGAGATGGCGGTAAAGATGCCAATTTTTGTCATCTGGATTGTAATTCCGCGTGGACTTTTAAGTACACACTACCTTCAAGTCTGACTATGAAGGCAACATGTTATTCCGAAACGTTGGTATTTACCTAGTAGTCCACGGTGTTACAACTCAGAAGACCAATTCAAAAATTCATTGCACTTAGAAATATCCTTGTTTGACTTCAGATGAGCTTTTGCCGTGATCCTTTAAGCAGTTATTCTGCTGTAGTTTTATACCGGAGGAATGGGTTGAGGGTTAGCATGAAGGTAGGATGGAGCAGCTGTTTCATATTTGAGTAGACCGACTTGCGAACCTCGTGGGAGGAGACTGCACGCAAGCCAGTAACTAACTTCTTTTAGGGCAAGGTATTGACAGAGTCCTGTGAACTGGGTACTACAAGCCTTTACGCAAAGACTGGGAAAGCTTGGGATAAACAATTTCAAGAAAATATTAATGTAAGATCTAAAATTCAAGGTAAAGTATACACTGCAATTTAAATTTACCCAGAAAGCGGGCAGAGCCGACAGGAATAGAAGGCGCTTATAAAAATGTGAAACTTCCTTCACCTATATTTAATGGGTTTTTATTTTGTTTTAACCCTTCGAAGGACAAAGTTCTTTTAAGTAATATCGACACTACTTCTGAAAAGCCTTGAAAAAACTGATAGTTATTCAACCAATCGACAACTGTCACATAGACAAAACTTCGTAATACATTTAACGAAATAACTATTTATCAATAATGAAATTCCATCACACTTAAATACCTTTAGAAAAACTTCAAATGCAGAGTATATCGCTTTGAAAACATGCACCGTAATACCATAGCCATTTGGGTCTGAACTTTGAAAGACAGCCATGTCACAGTATCGATCAAACTGTGCTTCGTTTGATTGAAGTTATTATGGCACGGTTTGAATAGAGAAACTGAGGGTGGATTTGTCAGGAGCCGTAAGCAGGTTCATGCAGTGCGGATGGGTGGGATGTAATTTAGGTAAATGGGGAGGCGCTCGTCTCGTAATTCTGTTCGTCAGAGAGACACAGACAGACAGAGAGACCAGTCGCCTTATACCCAGCTAGTTCCGTGGTTGCGTTCCAATTTACATTCTTATTGACTTACTCCACCCAACCAAACTACGTCTAACTTTGTACACACAGCTACAAACTAGCCAAGAATGAATTGGTCTCTACCCGACTATTAATAAGTTTTCTTAAACAGAGTTTAAACTAACAATGTACATTATGTGCAGTACACAGACTCCAAAATAGGCCTAAATTCAAATTTAATAAAACATTTGTACGGGAGGAGACTCCACACTTAAGTAATTAACTCTCTTACATTACATTAGAGAAATTACCTGTTCTGTTCTCGGTTCGGAGACCCCATGTTCTTCGCAGTTTTACACTGTTCTCTAAATAATCATCCTGACATCCGACGCAATATATCCTTCGCAAATGATAAATCGTCATTAAATAAAACACAGAAGCAAAGTTTCTTTAATCATTCCTACTGCAAATGAGATCTGAGGTTTTCGCGGAGATAAAGATATCGATTATGGTCTTCTGGGTTGTGACACTGTGGTTTGTAGTGGTTACCAACGTTTCGGAAGAATATATAGCACCCATCTTCAGGGTTTTATACGTGCCAAGCACGTAACAATTATGACACCATCAATATCATCGTGTTCAAACTTTCGATCTCCTACCGACTTGGATTTAATCGGGAGATTGGTCTGAACCAAGAATAGGAGACTAGTAGACAATTTCCTCATACGTGAAGATTTCTCTCTTCTGGGTTGTTGCGCTGTGTAGTCTGGTGGATGTTTACCAACGTTTCAGAGGTCATACTGCCTCCGTCATCAGGGCGATGAAGATTTCTGTCTTCTGGGTTGTTGCGCTGTGTAGTCTGGTCGATGTTAACCAACGTTTTAGAGGTCGTACTGCCTCCGTCATCAGGGCGATGAGTATGAAGATTTCTGTCTTCTGGGTTGTTGCGCTGT
>NW_019060064.1:39238-111711 GCF_000696155.1 Zootermopsis nevadensis
GGTAAACATCGACCAGACTACACAGCGCAACAACCCAGAAGACAGAAACATTCATACTCACCGCTGTGAAAATCTCAAATTATACATTCCTCAAACGTGTTTCCATCATACAGACACACACTGTGAAGTTAATCGGCGCATTTCTCAACTTATAATTGCTAACACGCCTAAATAAATATATCAGCTCTGGCGTTTACTCTGTGCTGTTTTGATGTATGGTGGCTGCGTCTGGAGTCTGAGTGGTCTGTCTTTTGTGCGATGTGTGTTGGCTCAGCTGTGTTTGGACTCAACTGGATCTTGCCCCAGCATTTCCTTCAGAGTTTAGGATCTTGCCTTTCAGATTATGTAAATATGACGAAACAACGAGAAGGCCCTTTGCTGGTCCGTTGCTTGCTGTTAAGGTTGTCGCACGATAATCAAGCGAATGGACTCACCATACACAGTGTTTATGAATAATAACGCGCTTGGATGCATAGTTCGTCGTTCGTTTATTTAACGACGCGTTGTCAACTGCATAGAGTTATATAGTGTGACGGATGTCAATGATGCTGTCAGGTAAAAATAACTCATTGTAGCAGAGTTCTCGATAACCTGGGAGTACGCTCAGAAAATCGAGAAATTCCTTTTTTGTGGAACCCGAAGCCTCATTACAGTGATCACAAGGGACCGTAACAGGTCCCTGTACCAATCCAGATAAATTCAGTCCATACCATTATATGCATTTTAATTCGTGCCTTACAACACCTACGCCTAGACCTCCCGAGTCGTCAATATTTCAAACTAAATTCTATGTACGCACTTCTCTTATCATCGATGCACGCTGCCTGCTTAGTCCATCTCATATTTCTTAATCTGCTTTTCCTAATAATATATATTTAAGAGTACAGTTACTGAGTTTTACATTATTCAGTTTTTTTCCATCATCCATTAATTTATTTCCTCTTACACAAGACAACAAGCAACATAATAATAATAATAATAATAATAATAATAAGTAACACGTATTAGAAACAAAATGTATTTGAGAAATAGCTGCTGCATTATGTACCTCAGAGGCAAGGTTTGTCTCAGGTACATGGAAGTAAATATCCTACAAAATTATGAATAGCTGTAATAATTCAATGAATTAATTAATAATAATAATAATAATAATAAAAATTTCAGCTACATAATAAATGTGAATCGGTTTCTGACAGTAGGAACTACTCGGAGTTTTAAACTGTAACCACCACAAGTAGATTTTATATGGTTTATGCTTGAAAAATGAAGGCCAAGGCACAATGAGGATGACATTTTGACGTAAAACACGAATACCAATACTCTTGAATAGTTCCGGAGTTGAAACATTTACAATTTAGACATAGCAGTCCAGTAATGCCATCAGTTTAAACACTTCATATGATAACGCTTAATAGAAATGAGAACTGGTTTATAAAGTCAAAATTCAATACAACTCAAGTCTGCTGAAATATTTGTCATGTATCTCCCGAGTTACTATATATAATACATTTCGTTGTATCAAACTAACAGTTTAATCATCTAAAAACAAAATAATGATGAACTTAATTTATTTACTTGCATAATGCATAAAATTTGTTACACCATATTAGGAATTGAATCGTCAGAAATAAACTAAAACGTACAGATAAATTATTTACATAAAATGTACTGCTGTTAATGTAATCTGTATAAGTCTGGCACTAGATTAAGATTATACTACATTTCGGCTCTCCTTGTTACATAAAATTACATACATTAGTTATAACCCAAAGTGAATATAGTGTATTATGCTGCTTCCAGGTTGAAGACTCCCTGCCAGTTGAATTACACTAATTTGAAAGTGGACGGATGGACATACGACTGTAGCTAAGAGACGGTTACAAATGCGATTAAACATTGCTTCTACCATGCATAGTCGGTGTTTTTCGAATATAAAGGAAAAGTCACATACGAACAGAATAATTTGTTTGTGGTTGCCTTGGAGTGTCAGTCTACATTTCGTGATTATATCAGGAACATCTTTTCCTTGTCAGATCTCTTTTCCTTCGTCGGCGTTTCGACCATCGGTATGTTGTTTCAGATCACAAATCCCCAATATAGTGGTATTTAACACATTCAAAGCCTACACGAACTAAACTTTATTTAAGATACAATTAAATAGAGGCTTTCAAAATACTGCTACGTAAATTGATAAAAGACTAGCGAACATGACATTTAAAATTAAATTGTTACGTTCACCTGAATTCCAACAGAACAGGCAGCATGAGTTGGCGGAAGGAACTACTAAGAGTCTTTTCGAAAAAAAACATGAACTGGGTGCTTTGTGTCTGTTCTAATTTCATTAGCCAGTGCTGTCTAAAAAAATACACGAGTCTTAATTAAAATGAATGTAGATGTTACGATGCTTATAGGTTCTCTCTAACTTTAAAACACACTATATATATACAGTATATCATAAAAATACATTTTTATCGAATTGTAAAAATAAACGCCTCTGCTGATTTTACTGAAAACTCGTGTGAGTTCTGTAATACGTACAAAAAAATTATTTGCGTCGGTTAATTCATCGCTCTCCAAAATTGTTGGCACAGGCGTAAGAGACTGATTGGACGCTTTTGCATTGCCTGTGGTCCTGAAATATGGGAAGCAAGTGACAGTATCGAGGCCACCACAAATTTTCGCAACAAAAATATACATTTATATCTTTGTATTTTATTTCAGGAGCGCTGCTAAATTTTAAAAGTTACTGTAAATTCATTTCTATGTTTAAACCGAATGTTAAAAATAAAAAAGTGAAATTTTTAATGATCTTAAATACAGCTGTTCTATAAACCTTCTACAGGTATTATTTGTAGAACGTATGAACATTGCAAAAACCTTCGCTTGGACCCAACGTAGTTTAACAAGTTATAAACAGTTATATATATATATATATATATATTATATTTAAGTTACACGGCTGAAGATGATATGATAATTCAGAAACATGTAGTGTGAATGTAATAATATTATTAATAATAAAAAACTTCACACCGTCGGCTTATTTCAGCGTATTCCTGCTTCTCATCAAGATGAAACCTTCAAAATTAATAATAAATAAGAATCATTATAGAATTACACGTTAATTACAAAGTAGGTCTACATGAAGGATCACATGGTTTGTATATAAATCCTCCGGAATTATGACAGGATCACGAAATTACGCTATGATCCCCGCACATAGGACGCCTGACAAATGTTTCACTGTGGCTGATTGGCTGCGAGATCATTGGTGTCTCTAGGGATCTCGGGCCGAATCCCATCTCTGAGTCACATGTGAAAATTGTCGTGACAAATCCGCGTTGCCCTTTTGGATCTGGAAATCGGTGTTCCACATCTGAGTATATCGATTCCGGCAGTTTCACACATGCTAAACTAATTATTCTGCGTAAATACATTCCATGACGAACGGCATCATATTTTTAAAACAAACAACCGTGGAGAAACACACACGGTCTGTAACATAAATCAGGGCCCTTGAGACCATAAGTGTTAGTTCCTTCTTATTAACTAATTAACAAACTAGATTATTAATCGAAGAAGTGGCCATTTAATAGTCGTCAAAAAAGTATAATATAAGTGCATAACTTACAGATCAGGCAATTATATAAATGAACTAATCTCGAATGTAATTTAATTCTGTTCATTTCAAGTGTCTGAGTTAATTGAAGAAAGACTAATATCTGACTAACTGGATGACTGCATTATAGGACTGACTATGCGGTTTGGTTGCTGAGTTAGTAAACGTGTCTACAGCAAGATAAATCGAGCACGGCAGTCTAGAATCTGGTCTAAGTTCGGAAACACTCTTAATACTGTACAGCACTTGTTCTACATCGTTACCAGCACCATTTTGTTTTTCTATGGCTTTGCCGGTAGACAATGGTGTGCTGTGGGTTATCAGAGGAAGAGAGACAAAGCCCGCGCGAACGTAAACCACGTATCTAAATCCCCAAACGGCCCTGTGGTTGCTCCATTACTCAGACTCGAACACAGCAGCTGATGGTCCGCCCAGAAAAGTTGCTGGAAGCCACACCGTTAAACAATGTGCTTGTCTGCCACGTTTGAAGTTTTTCACTTAGAGGAAGTGAACAGGTGTATGAAGAATCAGCCCTTCATATGCTTTAGTTCCATACATTTTACAAGAACGCCACAGGATAATGCATTAAAGGGACCTGAAGGATTAGAGTTTTAAACCACCCATACTACCGGTAGGAAATTATACAACAAATTTAAAATTATTTTTTATAAGAGGGAGGGGGAAGCCACAACACATGACACAATCTGAACCACCTAAATATAGAAGGAAAGCATTTTCAAATAATTTAAACAGAAAATTTGAACAAAGATGGAAGTGTTCCGGGTTTTAGTACCGTATAGTCTGGTAGACTCATCGCCCTCATGATGGAAGTAGCAAGGACCTCCGAAACGTTGTAAACTTCTACCAGACTACACTTCGCTACAACCCAGAAGACAGCCATATTCGGACCCACTGTCATGGAAACCTCAGATCCTACTTAAAATACAGTAACAAGTTGCTGATTGAATTAAACCTGCTCAAAATATCGCAAAGTGAATTATGTAAAGGTAATGAACTTCTTAAAGGCACCGTAAATCTCCATTGTTCAAGGAAGGTCTTATATCAGAGAATTCATTAAATGCAGAGTTTCCGCTCCCAGTAGTTTAAAACGACCGAAAATTCCGTACGTCAGTGTACTAATTAGAAAGCTAATTTGCTGGTGTAACTGAAGTTCTTCTTTGATTCTCTGACAGGTGAGTCTCATCTGGCAAAACACGATCATACGTTAAAGTCACGCCCGCATTATTCCCCATCCTTCACAGCTTATCATTCATAATCATTCGGTTTTCCACATTCGACCCTTTAAAACCACATGCAGTTCACAAAACATGGATAAAGTCGGTGAGTTTCGTAGATAGCAGAGCAGAGAAGCATCGGGTCGCCTCGACCTGCTGGGAAGAGCTGGCGTCCCTCCCGAAGAATAAATCTCATTGTCTCTTAAGAAGCCAAAAATATCACTACCGCATAAGAGAGCAGGAGATATGGAAATTCTGTTCGCACCCTCACATTCGTGTGACGCAATCACTTGTTAGTTTGCTGTCATGTGTTATTGATCAGGACCAAGTTTAATTTAATGGGGGCCTGGTATACCACAAATAGTATTAATTGTCTGTAAATTTGAACATAATTGAACTCACTGACTGTCAAGAGCGATAATTGACCATTAGTTCCTCTAATTCGTATCAGATACACTGGACTCACCAATAGAATGTAATGACTGGATTTCTTCAGCCAATTCCGAATAGATTAGAATAGTTTAAGTACAATCTTAGTTAGCTGTAAAATTCAATTAGGTATAAAACGGCGAATAATATAATATAATCCCAATAATTATAGAAGCAACAGGAACTGTCTCCAGGTTACTCATAAAATATTTGGCCAACATCCCGGGCGAACACGACATCAGGCAACTGCAGAAGACCGCCATTTTGGGATCTTCAAACATAATCCGAAAGACGCTGTCATAAAATAAAATTATATACTATATGTAGCACTTGCTAAAAACAATATATATCTCGGAAATAGCTGCTGCCCTATGCACCTTAGGGACAAGGTCTGTCTCGGGTACATGGAAGTGGTGAATAGATGGTATAATAATATAATGTTTCTGATTTTTATATTCCTAAACTCTGCCTCTAACATTAAGGGCAGAACAGATTTAAACCGATTTATTTGTACTTAATTTAACGACGCTGTCAGTAGCTCATATTATGTAGCCCCGAATAATACGATGAATAATGTATTGGACAGGATACGGTAGGAAGCGACCATTCTCTAGTGAAATGAATTATACCAAAATTTGCCTGGGTGACGGAAAAAAAAAACACGAATACATTGAATCCGGTACTTCTCAAACACGAAGCAGGGGTGATAAACACTCGTAAGTGACGAGTGCTGAGTAGAATACTTGAACGCGAGATCAACGAAGAAACGGGATGCTGGAGAAGGTTACATATCAGATATTTCGACTTTCACGAAGCATGCATATCATGTCGATCACATCATAGGCCCAATAATATAATCGACTTATTCGTATGACGAAACTCTTCATGTTATAATAATTAGTATCGTAATAATTCAATTCATTTATTTAAGAGCTTGACAACAGCCAAAAAGGCCAATATCAACAATATTATGACTATTTATGTCCTATCATACCTATCAGGTGTAGTGTAAAAATTGGTAAGGGACGAAAGCAATTATTCTCCTTTAATAAGAAACAGACAACAAATGGATGAAATAGAGTGAGTAAAACTTATTCAGACTTAAGTACAAAGAAATTTAGCACGTCCGCGGTAAAAGCGATTTCGTAACTGAATAAATATACGAGACAGCCTTCTAGGGGATAAAAAAGCTACTAATATTAATTTGTGGATAATCAAAATGTTTCCTTCGCTGCAAACAACAGAATCACATTGGCACTGGATGGGAATTATGGGAATTCCATGCCCTATTGAGATGTAGCCGACGTGAAAATACATCTGTCCACTTAATACGGAACGTATGTATAGAAAAGCAACAAAAATCTCCATTCATTTCGTTATGCTATTCTAAAGCGGAAATGCTCACCGATACCACCAGTTCCTTTCCCCCTTAAAAATACTGAAAGTTTTGAATCAACTTCGAGAGTGGTATTTTATGTTCATTCAAAAATATCATTCAAACTGTATGCAATGCATTCATATCAGTGTTCGCCCTTAAAACATGTAATATCCGTCCACAATGGAAAGTCTTTTGCGAAAGGAAAACAGGATGAATAGAATGGGACGAGTTCGTAGAGCCTTACATCCGCAGATTTCGCAACCCACCTCCGTCCTATCAAAACATTTACTTTCTGACTTCTTTTTGTTGGAACAGTAATCCCAAGAACCTATCACCAAAATGATATTTCGTTACACAACATTTCGTGTTATGTGCACCGAACAACAATTAACTCCAATTAACAGAGTCCTTCTTGGGGAAACAGCGTAATTGTAGATTAACCAGTCAAGAAATTAACAGATTTGTATGAAACACAAGTTTCGTTACCATCTTCATTTAACCCTGCTACTGGTCTCTGTCCCGAACAACAAGAATCTAGTCATAACACCTTAAACGCCCTGATGACGGAGGTAGCAGGTCCTCTGAACCGTTTGTGGACATCAACCAGATTACAAAGCGCAACAACCAAGAAGACAGTAATCTTCAGACTTACCGCTGCGAAAACCTCAAGTCTCACAAAACCTCAAATCTTACACCATGCAAAATTAATTTAAGGTACATTTTAATAGTATCCCGCCATCTACGGGCAATGAAGCTGAGCTACTAAGTAAGTCTCGGACAAAGTAACTTCCATTTTAATATTTTCTATATTAAAAACGGAAATATCGTTTTTATAGTGGCTTGTATCCCTTAAGACAAACAATACGAGGTGCGATCGGAAAGTTTCAAGACTGTGTCAATAGACGGCGAACCGGATGTAGTACAAGCTTCTGCCGCTAGGGTGTGCGGCCTACATTCATAGTGAATCAGTGTGCCAGCCGGCACATGCGACGCATCATGACAACGCGCCAGCGCACACCGCCCTCAAAGTTCGGCAGCTTTTGGCCTCAAACACCATGGCCGTCATCCCGCACCCTCCTTATTCGCCGGATTTAGCTCCGTGTGACTTCTTCCTCTTCCCAAAGATGAAAATTCAGCTAAAGGGAAGGAGATTTGAGACGATAGAAGAGATTCAGGCAGAATCGCAGATGGTGCTTGACAGGCTGACAAAGAAAGATTTCCAGGCTTGGCAGCGGCGCTGGGATCGTTGTGTTCACTCCCAGGGGAACTACTTCGAGGGTGATGGATGAATTTAATACCTGAGATAAGTGTACGGGTTTTTATAGGTGCAGTCTTGAAACTTTCCGATCGCACCTCGTATATGAAAAGAAGCTAATCTGCTAATTCCTCGCATTATAAGCTAACCTTATGAAGTGTTACGGACTGAATCTACAATTTAACATAACACAAATTATCCTAATGTTTCTAGGATTATCCTAAACCCGCAATTCAAACTGTCGGTCCTATTTGGATATTTCAGATAAATTCTTTTGTATTTTATATTACAATATTAAAGTGCAATACTGCCAAGTTTTGTTATGATCATTAAAACTAAGATGTATGAGTTTATAAGACATTAATATTTTGCATGTACCGGAAACAGTGAAACACTTCAGCTCACTCTGTACAAAATTTTGGTTACATTTATTTGTTCGTTACAGGTCTACAAGCGAATTTCTGCACAGTGTTTGGGAATATTTACAAATATTCTCCCTCTGGCTGATGCGTGAGAGAGAAACATTCGGTACATGTGCGCGTGCAATGATGTTATAATCGTGCATGGCAGTGGCAGTTGTAAAGCTCAGAAATTTCATAGGTTACTGACTGATCTGAGCAGACACGTAGAAACACCCACCTCTATGCGGTATAATGTTTACACACGTACTAAGCAACCAACTGGTACGCATGATAACCAGTCCCTGAGGGACCGATGAGAGATCAATGTACTAAAATAACATGTGTGGAAATTAGATCTATAAGGAAATATATGGTATTTTTGTAAGTAACAAGATTCGAAATGTACGCATAGCATAAGGAATACATGACCTATGATTGTCTGGGTTGCCTAATGGTAGTCTGCGTGCAGAATTCCCACGTTATTGCCACATGGCTGAGGATGTTTCAGGCAGAAATATCCACACCGGGGTTCCCACACAGTCACCTCCGCGAGCAGAAATTCGTGTCAGTCTTAATTTAAAATCCTTGATATTTCTGTCCTATTTTAACAAAAACTGGAATGCGTCGACATATTTCAGTAAAAAAAACTTTTTTAATGGAAATTCATTGTGTTGTCACATGCGGAAAGATGGACAGACTAAATATGTCGAAGAATTTTTACAGCGTTTTACCGTCAAATGCGACGAAAATACAGCCAAATTAGCTAAACATTTGAAACCGGGACTTCTAATATATTGGATTTAGTGACGTGTACTGACAAAATAAATCCTATTTGCAATATAATCCGTGATACCTAAACCATTTTCGTTTCATACATGGTTCCGGCAACTAAATAATAATATTAAGTTTATAGTTTAGATGCGTCATGTTTGTGTTTAAAATTCAAATATATATTTATTATTCAAGTCTATACACAAACTTTTAAAATTGTTGATGTTAAAATTTAAAATTAATATTAATATTTTGCGCCATTCATCGTTATCCCGATGTTACAATATTGCGCTTCATATAAATAATATTAATAACTCAGATGTTAATTAATTGTTTCACAGAATAATGAACAACTAACATAATATGAAAAATTCAATTCAATTCAATTCATTTATTTGAGTGCTTGGCAACAGCCAAAAAGGCCAATAACAGCCAAGCACTAACAATACAAAAGAAAATAATAAAAGCAAACATAGCAATACAAAACAAATAATGAACTAAATATAGAAGTGTACAATATAATAATGACAATAAATCAATTCATTAATTTATTGCAAAATAATGAACAGTAAATGAGCTAAATAATGTGCCTAACAGTGAAACATTAACATAAAAAAAAACAAATGAACTAATTATATAAAATAATATGCAAAATAATAAGAAGATCAAAGGAACACCCACAACAGTAATCTACAAAACAAATAAATCAATGAAAAGCTTGCATTAATAAATATAGAGTAGTTTTAAAGATAAAAAACCTGAAGATGATGCTATGACATTGAAACATGTAGTAGTATAAAGCGCAATATTGTAACATCGGGATAACGATGAATGGCGCAAAATATTAATATTAATTTTAAATTTTAACATCAACAATTTTAAAAGTTTGTGTATAGACTTGAATAATAAATATATATTTAAATAATAATAATAATAAAAACACTAGAAACAATAATGTGTCTGTGTGTATGTTTGAGGGCAGAAATTAAAAACGTGGTCAATTTTATTTGCTTGCTATGTGACAAAGTTTTCAGCACAGAAATTCAGAATCAATAACATGAAAATACAGATTCGCCCATTTCGCCTCAATATGATTTTAAATTCCCACATAAAATACATACACTGTTATGATGGTGTGAAATGGATCAAACTGGCTCAAAAGAAGTTCCATGGCCGAATACGGTAATAGAGCTATAAAATGTTGAGAATTTCTCGAGCAGTAGTATCTCAAGAAATTCATTGAATTGTTTAACCTATCATAACACAATACCAATTTCAAAACTTGTGATACGATGGAAGTGGTGTTTATAACCACTGTTAATGACAAATATTACAATAATAACGGTTTATTATTATTATTATTATTAATGGATAATATGGAAGTGCTGTATAAGAACGCAAGTTTGAGATCGTTCAAAAAGACGTTTTCATCTTTCTCCTAGGATGAAGTAAAAGAATTACGTTCAAAGTTAAAGTTGAGCTTTAATCATTTTAAAAGCAGTGCTGAGAAGCCGTGAAACATGTCAAAAGAATAGCTCTTTTTGGCAGATGATGAGAGAAAGCATTAGGGTTTGATGAGTTATGCTTGCTTTCTTGCCCCCCCAAAACCGAACAAACAAAATGAAATTCCATCAGTTCTACTTCATCCACACGTACAGTGTTTCACACATTCTTACCTCGGTTTGACTATGCACACATTCACTAAATTTATTGCTCGTCAAATGAGTTAAACCGATATTACAGTCAAGCCAGTATTCACAGACTCATACTATTTTAGAAAAGTAATACAAAACTTAAAATATAATCAGAATTGTTCATAACAGCTAATATATTTTTTGTTTCATTAGATCGAGATTATTCTTACATGCAGAACACATCTTCAATTCAACTTATGTGCTTGTTATAAGCATGCTACTGTACACAAAAGTGTAATACTTACAGAATAAGAAAGTTTAGTGTTGATGGATGATGTTTTTATACTTAAAATATCCATTAAGGATAACAAGTTCCGATAAGTAAACATCATTTTAGACTTTGGACAGAGAAATATGGAAGCAATATAAAAATGCTCTTTTATCGTATAAATCTTTTACTTTCCCTTGTACGAGTGTTAAATTACCGTTTCTTTCCAGTATATAATCACAAGCAGAACGCGTTTCTTTTTACCCATCCTTCCGTTGTTTTAGTCAACACACATCACAGCAGAGAAAAGAACATAATGCATGACCACTTAAAAAGTTTTGTTAGCAGAAAATCTTTATGCCACGTTAAAACGTTGTCATTTTAAGTTGTTCTTTTTTTTTACGCGAGTAGTTTTGTGGGAAGTGGCTGTATTAACAACGTACAGGTATTATCAAAAACGAAACCAAACTTTTATTTATACTTACACTATTCTATTATGTTTATGTTGTCCTAAACACACTTCATCGCGTACTGAAGTGTTCTAATTTGAAAGAACAAGCAAATGTCTCTTCAAATTCTCTTAATTTTACCATAATATTTATCAAAGTTCGATTCTGTATGTGACCATCCTACGGGATAGCAAATTAAACATTTAAGTTGTAGAACGTGTCATATAAAAGGGGGTTCAAATACCACATTATTTCAAAGTTCACAAATCAAGAAATCAAACAGCAGCCCTCGTTATTATACCCACGTCGCTGGCTACTGCTGAGAACAGAATAACTGGCACTTTGTTCTAACGACCTACAAGTCATGAAATATCTAACGAAACAGGAAATGCATAAATTGCGAGAACAAATGGTTCCGAAAAATAATTAAAAACCAGCATAAGAGAAATTATTCGGCTGGACGCTAATTAGAGAACGATGAAGTTAGAAATTGTGAGTTGTGATGCCGTGTAAAAGTGACCTATGTTTCTCCGAAACGTTGATATTTATTTATGAACTCAAACCACAACATCGGTGGTAAAGATAATATTTGAACCCAAGTTGGATGAATGAAGCAGAAGGGCTATATGAGACTAATCTAAGGTAACATTCATTATCCTTTTCCTATTAGTGGTGTTGAATATATGTGGTATAATATGTAAGTGAACTAAAGGCTTGCGTTGTACCTCATACTGTGGGCTGTTTTGAACGCGGTAATGAACCTTCCGTAAAACCTGCCGAGCGACTATTACCTTCTCATCAAGGAATTTGCTGCCCGCTGTTAGTTACTGTATCATATTAGCTGCAAGAAAAGTTCAAATGCCACACAGCTGGTCCTATACATGGTTTCCCCATTCGAGTAAGTCGATAATATATTAACTTTGACCCAACACATCGATTTGTGTAATAAATATTACAGAGCTTCATAGGTTTTATGCCAATCAATATGGAGGAAGACCTCTACTAGTAATATGAATACATCTGCTATACAGGGTGATTCAAAAGGTTAGGGCCAAACTGAAGGAGCGTATGGAGGGACTCAGAAAGAACAACTTTCGAATAGGAATCCATGTCCTCCGAAGTTATCCCGAGTCAGTCGAGGCTATTGAAGGTAGGGAAGTCTGATAACATACCGCTGAAATGATCGTACTTTGCTATTTTCCTATTAGCTTAGACTCACTTTGTCGTGATCTCGACATGACTTTGACCTGTCCGTTACCTCAGTCTGACATGAGTATGGGCACTCAGATACCTACAGATCTGGAGAAATATGCGGTTAAAAAATGATACTCGAATGACCTTGTAATAATTAAAATCCTCTACTTGGCATACCGTCTGACTCTTATTGTCGTGATCTTGGCATAATGTTGACCTTTCCGTCGTTACAATAATGTCACTGTTAATAAATTCCACTGAGGTGCTTCCTTCTTGAAAAACTAACATTCGCTCATCTGGTCAAGAATATACCTTTATTTATGAAAGCTGAAAATTCGTGTTCACAACAGCCTTCCTCTCGACTCCATTACGAGGCTTTCCACATCGTCACCACATATTTATTTAATATCCACATTGACAGTGTCCTACAGTTTACACCTAAGCGATCCGGTCCCTTCAGTGTTTTGCATGAAGATTCTGTGTGCATTTCTCATTTCTTCTCTCGTCCTTCATTTGATCAAATTAACGTTTGGTAAAGAGTGAAAATTATGAATATTCTTATTATGTTCCTGTGTACGTTCAGAAATGTCTGTACGTGGAGATCAGCAGAAACCATTATTTGGAAGTAATGAGTTACGAAACAGTGTATCCACACCCCATCTATATTTAGATCTCTTCAGTGGTCTCTCCCTTTCATGGTTTTTTACATACGTTTTCTAATCCAATATCAAGCCTCCCCACACGTGCTGCATGTTCTCCTAGTATCTTACTCCGAAATTTTACAATATTTTGCGAAGTGTACAGTTCCCTTCATCTTCTCCTCTTACAGAAAGTTAGACGGCGTACGACGTCAGTTAGCCCTACGCCAATCAAGAATAATTTCTTGGTACCAGAACATTCCTATTGAAGTGGTCTTGTTGCCAGGAATCGTGTTTTAATTAAATGAGTAGACGACGTCATAACTGCGTGGGGTGAGAATTTCAGAACACTCATTTGTAAACTGTTAACATGGAGTGGTAACAGTTTATTACTGAAGTGGGTACAGAGTCACATATATTATGTGGCCAGGAGAGGGGAGAAAGTCACTATGACATTCACAAGTATGATCGATAGGTCGACACTTCGTACCAATTTAGAGCTGTGAAGGCATTAAAATCGTATGGCAACCATTACACATCTAGTAATTATAAATAGTTAAGCAGCTAAAAATGAAGAAACGTGAGGCAGACAACAGAGATGATACAGGTTTTGAGACTTTCGCGGCGAGTGCAATCAATAAAATCTTCTCGGGCAATCAGCAGGGTTAGATGGTTACCGTAGTAAACCGACGTTTCGGGAACAAACTCGGAAGTCGCCTGTGTAACACACAGGCGACTTCCGAGGATCCAGTCACATCAGAACCCTGAAGATGGGGACAGAGTTTGTTCCCGAAAAGTTGGTTTACTACGGTAACCAGCTAACGCGGCTGATTGCCCGAGAGAGATGATCACAAAAAGAAGAAGACAATTTCTCTGGTGCTAACCTAATATATTTTGCAACAGAAACGAGATAACGAGAATCTAAAAGTAGATGAACAAAGTTAACATCTGAGCCTTAGAACGAGATTAAAAGGAAACAAATCTTGTAACAGAAGGAAAGCAAGGTTTGTTTTGCATTTCGAAACAAAACAATTAACATAAAATATACCAGAATTTCTGGGGTTCGTAAAAAGTAATAACGTAATTGTGACAATTTTTCGTTCTTCTTAAGAGTACAGGATGTACTAAAGCATTGGGAACAGGCATTCAGCCAAGTAGCGTATTATCCTTGCATTCAGAATTTCTCAAGTTTGGTGTTGATAGTTGCCAGCCACTAATTTCATCATTATCATATCATCCAGCAGTCAAAGTATTAAGTCACTTGTTGGTCTATTCCAGCCTCAACTCTACAAATCTCGTTAGTGGTCGTCTATGACTCCTTCATCCATGTGGTTTGTATTTCTTTAAAAGATTGGGAAGTGTATCTTTGTATTCACTCAACATGTTAAATTCAGTTGGTTTTATATTTCGCTATGTTGTCCAGTAAAGTTCTTTTAACACTTCTTAATTTATTTTAAAAGTCCATCCAACAGTATTTTGCTTTTCTTCTCGCTAAATTAACTACAGCGGCTGTTAATTTAAGATTTTGTGCAGTTAATATTCACATATAAAAAGTATTACTAATCCTAATGTGTATCTGAAATTCGGTAGTTCGAAAATTCTAGCACTAATCCCAAAAGCATAATACGGAAGACGTCAATGTAACGACAGTCACTGATAATAACTGATACAATCACATAGATTACAATGAGAAACGCATAAAGCCATTCATTCATGGAAAATTAAGGAAAGCGACAACTTAGGAGACCTAAGAGTAGATAACAGGATAATATTAAAATGAATGTTAGAGGAATAGGGTGCGACGATGTAGACTGAATTTATCCGGCTCACATAAGAACCAATGGCTGTCTCATACGAGTTCTGGAATGAAAGTCCAGGTCCCATGGAAACCGAGTAATTTGTTGACTAGCTAAGCGACTATTTGCTTCTCAAGTACTACTCTGCTCTTTGAAGTTAGATCTTCGGAGACTTAATAACAAGTTTACTGATCGATTAGAGACGTTTCTGGTTTCACATTTCAAGTTTAATCTATGCTGGATTAAACCTAAAATAACACAGTACATAGTGACACACAACTAGGCATTTTTAATAATAAATAATTACACTTTTCTGAAATTCTTTGAAAGCAAAGTCTTGAAGTGCATGTAACAAGTATGGGACTTACGTGTATAAGCTGAAAAATGTTTCAAAACAAGTATCGAACCAGATGTACGAAATTACTACACTTTATTTTAAAGTCACGTACTGGGATTTTCAAGATTGATTTCAGGGCACGTTTAGATTAGAACTTGATTTACCCCGTTTCGTATAACAGAAACTCATCGTAAGTATTGAAATTGCTGAAACAAATGTTCTTCTCAAGACGGCATATTGTGTGTACATAAAACAAATGGATATTGAAAGTTGGCCATAGCTCTGTTACACATGTTACCATCTAGCATTCTGTCTTTCTCATATGTCAAATAGCTTTTAAAATATCGATACAGACTTCATAATGCATCACTTTCCTATAACATTTGTCAACATCAAGACTTCTTACAAAATTACGGTGGTGTATGATAAAGTTCGTCAAGATATTCCACGTCTTTTATGAAACCACAAAATTCACTACCGTGTCGAAAAATGACCCGCTAGTCATCGGTTCCTATCCTGAGCCAGATGAATTGAAACCACTCTCTCTCACCATATTGTCTTAAAATATTCTGACTTGAAGGCAAGCGGCCACTCGGGAGGGCCTGCGACTAGACTTGAAAAAGAAACAATTTCATTTAATAACGATAATTTATTCCGGTCTTTCACAAAAACCAGAGTTGTTGGTTCACAACAAAAGTTATTTATGCCATGATCAATTTAAAAATTGTCAAACATCAGTAGCAGATAAACAAAAAAATAACTACAATTACAATCTTGCACTAAATTCCAAAACTCAGGACTGAAATTGTCAGATTACGGTGAAAATTAACTGCTACTGAGAACAACATTATTATTACTATTGTACTACTATTACAACTAATTACAATTTAATTTCTATAGTCTTTTACAGAACAGGAGACCAAACAAAATTACCTCTTTTCTTCTTAAAATTCCTGAAGTTTCTCCTACCCAAAAGGAAAGCATTATATTATGACGTATTAATTTGATGTGCAACTTCTCTGACACACTTGTAATACAATGTAATGCAAATTAATTTATTCAGAGTACCAATGTCATATCTTACAAGGATGCGCACATTTATTCTTTGAAATAATATAGTGTTGTGGAAAATATTTTACATATTTATATTAGTTAAAGCCTCCACATAAATAGTCTTCGACCAAAATTCTTTCTGCATGGGTGGAAATGGTAGAAGTACAAATTAATATTGTATCCGATAGGATTTCCATTTTATTCCTAGTCACAGGATAAAAGTAAAGAGAACTTTGAAGTTGGCGCGCACGATGACAGCCTGTTAAAACTCATGTTCTCAAAACTGTGTCACAAAAATTGAATGGAAGAGCACGAAGAAGAATCCGCTACTGTCGAAACAAAAACCTTCTGAAGGAAATTCTAATTCCTTACAGTTTTCAGCGTCACCGTGTTATCATTTCAGCTCGTTTCGAACGCCGTTTAAAGCGCTGCATTTATGCCACGAAAAGACCGAATCTGCTCTCTCCCGCAACTAAATCGTTATTACTTTAAAAGGACAAAGGTTAACTTTTATTTTGAACTTGAGCGATGCGTTGGGTTAAGGTTACCGCTTTCTTTAAAACCATAAAGGGCATTTCCTAAAATCTAAAAACTTAGAAGAACTTGAAGCTGAACACTCTCACCCCATTCAACTATATAAACCTTTATAATAATTCATCTTTCCACTGAATTTTAATAATTATAAATTATATATTTTGTACATGATAATAAAATTGTGTTGACATTTCAGAAGTCCTTAATACAAAGTAACTCCCCACTTAATGGTACCTGCACCTTATCGTGGTGGTGGGGCTTGAGTACCTCAGTGATCCCAAGAGCTATGCTGGCGGTAGCATAGCTACTGGTAGGGCCTCCCTAGACAGATTGGTCGAGGGGGTGAGGTCAGACTAAGACAGGTACCCTGGTCCTCCAGGTTGGGGGTTGGTCGCAAGGCTAGCAACCTTGCACCGTAAAAGGGAAGATGTTTTGAAACCTCGATCAAAGCCTTGGGTAGACGGACCTAACAGAGGACCGAATGGAAGAGGAGAATTGAGGAGGCCATGGACCGAATGCGGACCAGAGAGCCATAGAAGAAGAAGAAGAATACAAAGTAACTACCCAACGGCCTTTGTCGATATACGTAGTACATGTCCATAGATTGGTGGGAACTGTTGAGTTTCGTCTAATAATAACCAATTGCGTCATAAAATGTCCACATATCTACAGAGACAATTCTCCTTGAAGATTAGACCAATAAGGATCTCCAAAACGTCGGAAATACAGCTTGCTTCTATTTCTACACAATACTATCACTTATAAACAGGATACATATTAGTACTAAAGGGCAGTGAAGTAATGGAATCGTGCAGTTTTGATTTTACATCACTTGAAGTATTTTCGATACAATGCAAATATGGTTTATGTATACATAGCTTTTAAAACATTCGCCTTTACTTCAAATTAGATCTTATAGTAGAAATCCATTCTGACTAACCATACTCATCGAGTAGTTCACGGACAATAACGATTAAACTCGATGTTAGTGAGGGAGGTTTACAGGGAGATTCCAACACCTCCCGTCTATCCAACTGCCAACACTTGTACAAACTCTTTTTGCACGGATTTTGGAGCACCAGAATAAATGGGGTCTCTTATATCCTCTTCTTTAGTTGCGTTACAAAACGTCCTGATTTGAAGGCCAATTGAATTTGTTACTTTCAGTTCGACAACGACTTTGAAATACGAGAGAAAAATCCAATCACCTTAACTCTTTGAAGAAAAGAAGTAAGGATAAAGAAATGAAAGAATCCCCTTTGAATTTCAACGGACCTATTAGTTAAATCTCCAACTACGAATAAAATGACAGTTGGTTCTACTCATAGTAGTAGTTGTCAGTTCTGGATAGTAAAATCTAGACAAAAATATGGAGTCGGCATAGGGCTAGGAAGGGAAGACAAGAAGGCTATCACATCCAGAATATTAACGGAAATCGCCTCGAAAATGTGATAATGGGAAACATTAATATGGATCCTTTAAGAGATAGGTATTGAGGAATTAGGCAAAAAGTTGCTCTGAATCGTCTGTAGTGATTTCGTATAAACAATGTTGGATCCGGGTACTGCTGCCACAGTGTTAGTTAAGATTCGAAGCTTCACGGCGACTGAATGCCATGAAGTGTTCTAAGGCGATCATGCAATCCAACGTTTCGTAGATTACATTTGCCTGATGATAGAGGATAAGAGAGTCTTTGAAACGCTGGGTTACAACGACATTCGTACATGGCTGATCGTCCGAGAAGACCTCCTATTTCATTATTTTTGCCACAACGGTCGTAGGTCTATGGATCCAGCTCAGAATAACCAACGAAATTATCTGCTTGAATTACCTTGTCAATTATATTTTCACGCGGTGGTTTGATAGGTGTGCCTGTTTTATGACGAACGTTTATTGATTTTATATTATGAAACAACTAATGCAGGATCAGTAGAGACTGAGGTCAAATAAGCGTATAAATATTTAGGTCCCTTTCTCAAATTTTCAAACCTGCTGGTTATGAAAGAACACTCACTGTACAGTAAGAATATAAAGTGATGTACAATGCTACACGTGCGTGTATAAAGAGCTAAGACTACAAAGGAATAACATTTAAAGGTCAAATGTGGTTTACTACTGTGAATTGAATAGATCTTGCTTATTTGATTATAGCTTCAATATACGACTTTTCAAATACTAGGAATTCTGCTATAATACAGAGTGTCCACATAAAATCTCTCCCCATTAACAAACCAATCAGATAGAAACACGCGGTTTGCGGTACTCTGTAGAGCAACTCAAAAAGTTTATTTCCTTTTTTCCAGAGGTCTTGCAGGTAATCAGTGGCGGCGCTGCAGTCGACAATACGCAAAATGGCGTCTCCACAACAGGCAGCTCAATGATCAGTTTGGTTTTCCACAAGGAAATCTACTATTACAGTTAAAAGAAATTACAGACGTGTTTTTGAGAAGGATCCACCAGACAAGAAGACCACAAAGATTTCACGTGGACACTCTGTACAATAAAAATAATTTATTTACCATTATTTTTATATACTGTTGGCAAACACGTAAATAAATTAATTGAATTGAATTGAATTAAACAGATTTAATTGAAAACAATAACCAAATCCAACTGAATTGATTTCATAGAAACCAAATGATTTCATCTCTGATAGTTACACAGAAAAATAAATTATTTCGTGCTACCAAATTTTATCCACGCAGTAATACATATGAAAAACGGTAAAAAAATCAATATCTATTAACAAATTCCATGGTAAAAACCGGGTAATTTTCTCAAGCTTCCTGAAGCTGTCACTGTCCATCTCTCTCAGGTCTAAATAATTACTCGAACACCTTCAATGTCTTCTTCTTCCTTAATGTTTCAAATCCACATACAGCAGGTAAATTTAAAATTTTGTATTTATATTCTTTATTTTTCAAAAAGGGGGGAAAAGGTAAATATTGTGGCCTAAATGATAGCACGCATTCCCTGAATTTAATTTGTTCTCAATTTATTCCTAAATGCAACTCGGATTTTTTAATAAACGTGTATAATACTCCTTTAAAATGCAGAAAGCGTTTACTTGGAACTGAAAAATTGTCATCTTATTCATAAAACCAATGTTTCCCGTACGTAAATGCCACCTCGTTTATCATCCACAGCTTCGTGTCGTTCACCTTTATTCTTGTACCTGTAATAGGAAAGCAAGAGTGTTGTGGTACAAAGATATTCCACAACTTTTGATAGAATGGCGGTTGTGTGGCTTTCTGTTCACTGAAATTACCAGTGAAAGCCACCACTGCCTGATCGAAGAAACTTGCAGCGAAACGGTTCATCACACGGTCGCAACGAAATATTAAGTTTCCCGTAAAACGATAAATACATTCACAATGACAATTATGTTCCTAAGCCTTTCTCCATCTCTCATAAGTACACACAAAGGAACAGTTGTGTCTGTTCGTGACTGATTTAACGACACTGTCAGTAGGTCACAAAGATACACGCATACTGATTAACGAGTAATGTATTGGAAAAGTTGTGGAAGGAAGAAGTCGTGACCTAATTTAAAGCGGCATTCCAGAATGAATGGAGGGTCAGAGAAACATTACGCAAAATTTTGAACAAGACAGCTGGTCCCTGGGCCAATATTTTAACCGGACTTTCCAAATTCAAAGCAGGAAACTCCTTAGTCGGTCGTGAAGTTCGCTGAGCGGCTGTATTAGCCTTACGTTTACAACGTAATGACGGGTTTTGATTAAATTTCGTACAATAAAGGTTTTTAGGTTATTAACATTTTGGTTTGTGTGTTGTCGGTCTCATATAGATAAAATTTTAATAATTTTCCCAAAGTGTCTCACAATACAATAATTTGCAGACGACAATTTCGTACCTGAAGGTGAGTGTGGTGAGTGGCCTGTAGGACTTGTGGCTGTTAACGTCGCTCATCGCAGTGCCCCAGAAGTCATTGCGGAACACGTGGCTCAGGGGGCTGAGTCCCAGCACGTCCTTGTTCTGCGTGACCGCGGGAATGTCATCGTGGACGAAGTCCCCGGTCAGGCCGTTGAGGTAGCAACTGAGCGCCACGACGCCCACGACGCCGTATACCCTCCCATTACTACTGTTGCTGCTGGTCTTAGAATCTCGGGGCCGCGCCGCCCGGGCGAGGGGAGCCCTTGAGGGCCCACGTGGTGACCGACTATAGCGGGAGCTACCAGGTGAAGATACTGACTCCCCGGCGAGCCTCATGGTGACAACACAAGGCGCTGCTGAACTGAATCCTCATCAGCACACACGCGACTAACCACCACTCCTAATTACGAATAGGCGCACTATTTCTGGGCTTGTTTTGCAATAAGGTGTTGCACACCGCTCTGTTAAAGAAACAGACTGTTTTTTTCCAGTTTCGCGTTAGATTTTCAATTAAGATGCCTCGTAACGAATTGATTTAACGATTACTGACTGGAATGAAAACCAAAGGAGAGTTAATATGCTTTTCCCCACTAATGCATGACAGCAGACAAGAAAGACATTAATAGATTAATATCTTATCATGTTGCGACTTAACATTTATAACATTAAGGTATTTATTCCGAAATGCTAATTGGCTTGCGGCCAATACTCAGAAACATGCGAACTGTTTCTGTATATTTTGCTACAGGTTAATAATATTATGCGTAACTTAATTATTAGCAGAAACGACTACTGTTACAACATGGGCCTACATAAACGATCAACTCTACGCTTCGTAAAGTGTAATACATTACTACATTATATATCCGTCTCTCAGTTAACTTCCAGAACTTATATTGTTACATATTAACACAAGAAAAATTTTGGTATATCACTAAAAACATAAATATAATAATAACGACGACATTGATCTATTACGCAAATACAATTTTCTTTTTTTCGATTTTGGAACATGAAATAGTTAATTTACATCATCACGCTTCGTTACACCTACATAAACACTCGAATGACTTACATACTATGCACTGTTATATCTTTGATATAAAGACTGGTAGAATATAAGATTCAAATAAAGAGCTGTGAAATTAGAACTCGCATTGTCGCGTTGCTATGGTTACGATCGGATGCGTTCACATACACGGATAACAAGCTATGAAGCTATGACCCCGAAAACAAAGTCTCCAGCGAAGGTTGATGGTCGCAGTGACTTTGCCGAATGTCTGCAACTGTGGTTCAGAACAAGTGTGCACGGTCACTTATACGGCCCAGAGTACACTCACTCACGCAGGCGTACCAGTAGCTTAATACCAGGAACGTAGTCGCCGCGGTGTCGACGTCTATAACACATGCGCAGACAACGCAATGGTTGAAGACTTGCGCGTAACAGACCGTTAGGAGAAGGCAAACGAAAACAATAAACTGCTAACAGGCACAAAAGATACGCGTTTCTGATTCATAAATTTCGTAAATGTATTGTGAAAGAATTTACTCAAATACCACCACATGCAAAATTTATTATTTGTTGATGTAACATAAATGCAAAGTTCCCTATTCCATTATGAAGTAATAAAGCATATACTCAAAATAATTAGATTCAAAACAATTAGAACTTTTCATTTGTTTATTGTAATTAGCTACAATGCTATATAAATCATTTTCAGAAACGCATGATTATGCTTTTTGAGAGGAATGAGCTATTGCTACCATGGAAAAACACCAGAGGCAAATTCTTTGTTTCCTACAAGAACCACTTCGGTTCAAGTTTTACCTACAGTATGTTGCCAAGTTAAATGGTAAGAGTCTTAGACACTTGCCATTTTGGTACTAGGTTTTAGTTTAGGTTCTGGTAACCCCGTCAGTGGTAAAAAGAATAGAACTACGTGAGTCGTACAATGCTCATTAAATATTATATTGATACTTAGTAAAACAACACGATGCAAAAGATCTTCGTAAAATAAAACTGTAGAAAAACATATTATAGCCAATTATTCATGGGAAAAATAAATCAACCTAAAAATAACTGTGTATTGCTGGATTATTACGTCTTTCTTTCTTTTTTCTTTCAGAAAGTGGACTCACATAATTTTTAAATGATCGATTCACATTAAGTACCCCAAAGCAGGAAACTAAGTACGCTTATCGAAGTAATTGTAAATCTGGCTATTACGTAACTACTTTTAAAGATAATGGTAACATATAACAATGTGCCATGGACTTAAACATCTAATAATCTAACATTTTATCGATAATAATTACTTGTGACTTTTTCTGTTTTAAGACATAATTATGTTTCTGACCATCATTAATTAACTACTCTTTCTAATGTAGACGTAATGTGTATCTATGAGAATAGGAACAGAATATACGAATGTTTTTTAATATAAACTTCGCTGTTCAAACCGGAAAGAACAATAAATAAAAACTGAACTTTGAAGTTCATAAAAAAAAATGCAACAGCCACCGCGCAAAGCGCGTCATCGAGCTGTTTTTAATTTCCGACACAACTGAACTGGACATTTTGCCGCTAACTACAGCACGACAAGTTTTTCAGTTTCCCCATAATTCTATCCTGTAAATGCGTCTACACTTTCCTCCGGAACTAACAGTTACAATTATATTTTTTAGTTCTTGTCACTAATGGCAAATAACGAAAATAAAGTGGTCTGAGAAGTACGAAATTAAGTAAACCACTTTTATTGTGAGATTTCAGGCTCTCACGTCGACGAGTATGAAGATAGCCTACTTCTAGGATGCTGCACAGTGAGGTTTATCGCCCTGAAGATAGAAGCAATAAGCACTTCTGAAGCATCGATCAATATATACCACAATACACGAAGCGGCGATATCCTTAGAGACTCCCAACTTCAGTTTTATTATATTAATTTGTAAAAATAGGTATATATATATGAGACACAGGTTAGTAACAGCATTGGAGAGATTAAAAATACATGCAGAATTTCAGTCGAAGAATCTGAAAACTAAAGAAGAGTTTAGAGCTTTAGAGTAAGGACTTAATAGAGTTAATCTCATTCAGGATATAGACCAGTGGTTGACTCTTGTGTTCACATTAATGGACCAACAATGCTTCATAAAAGATGCAGATTTTATTTAACAGATGAACGACTATTAGCTCCGAGAAAACTAAGTACTTTGGGTACAATTTGGGGGTTAAGGTAGAAAGAATAATGAATGTCATTATTTCAGTGGAAGCAAAATGAGATCCAACTAATGCCTGTGTACTGCATTCTAAGTTGCTCTTAAACTACTTTAATCACTAGAGTTAAGCCAACGTCAAAACCAAGCATTCTAGAATGATCCTTTTTCTGGCCGTCACGTAGTGGGCATACTGCGAGAAGCTGATACTCAGGGTAAAGTCCTGACTCAAGGGAATTCCACAGAATGTTGTGATACAAAGAGGCCAACTCACCAAACACATACTTCGTGCTCTACTGTGGTGATAAACTGAAATATTGATGTGCCGAGCTGAACTGCCTAGTTACTCAAGCAAAGAGACGATTAAAACTACTTTGCATGAGGGCGTCACAATTCAGCTAGGTACAAAAACAAAATGATAGTTTGTATTTATTTTATGTGTGTCCAAAATACTAAAATGTAGTGATTATTATATTATCTCTACAAAGCACTGTCGCTTTTGATAAGCTAATAATCACTCACATGATAAACAAACTCCCTACCTTTTATAGATCAGAATGCCCACCAAATCTCTTACAAGAGCCCGCCACTGCTGCCTATTCTATGTCAAACGAATCCAACCAAAAACTTCATACAATATTTAAGATTTATTGTAATGTCAAGTACTTTGTTTACACTAATAAATTACCCTTCATAAACAACCACAATTCTTAAGCGTGTACAGAAATTTCGAAGATGTTTTCTACTTCCATCATCAGGGTAGTTCTTCAGTATGATGCAGTAATTTACAACCCCGTATTCGATGATTTAGAAAATAATTCATTCAACTTGAACCGTTACTTCTGAGTTATAACGTCATCGGATAAGCCGTAAGACTGTAAAATATTCCATGATGTCAGCAGTTGCAGAGAATTTCCAAAAGTGGGTCTTCTGTGGGGATTGCGCACTGCCAAAATTGGAGATACAGTAACAAAACAGAAAATAAAAAGCTCGTGGACAGAACTGAACATGAAACAACCAATAATGCACTACCAATAATAATTTTTAATGTCAAAACTTTTGTCGGTAAAGTATTTCCTTATGTTTGAAGATTAACAGATAGCGTGCATATAAAACTATGCATTCTAGACCTCGAATCGAGGTGGAGATTAATAGCTGACTTCACGTTTCGGTCTCTTTAATCTCGAATAAAATCCTTCCAGTACCCATCAGGTAGGAATCACATCCTGTTTGAACGAAGAAATCAATAAATAACCCCCCCCCTCCTCCAATAGGGAATCGAATCCTGGAAGTCCACAGAAGGTAAAAGTTGTACTTGAGGGTAAGCACTTCACCATGACGGCGTAAAGAGTTTGGAGGTACAGCTCCACGCACTATAGACTTCTTCACCGGACGAGAGAGAGTAAGAAACTTCATACTCAGAACTCTTAAACCTCGGTATCGCTTGTCTCTGAGACTGGATGCGTCACAGATGCGGTCTGGACGACAAAGTAGGAATTCACTAAGATGGCTGTTTTCTCGGATGATGTGCCGTCTAGATTAGTAAGTAATGATCGACGTTTAAAGGCAGTAATATCCCCTGAAACGTCGATAATATCTACCAGACTATGAGATACATCCCAGAAGACAACCATCTTCATACTCGTCGCAGTGAGAACCGAAATTAAATGCTCTCGCCGAGAATCGAATCCAACCTGTAGCCACTCATTTTAACAACTTAAATATTCCAGCTACCTTTCCTTTTATTTTCTTTTTTCGATTACACAATTTTAGAAACATTGTCAGTTTCAAGTAGGATTTCAGGTTTTCACGAACGTCAATACGAAGATGGCTGTCGTCTGGGTTGTAGCGCCGTGTAGTCTGGTAGAAGTTTGCCAACGTTTCAGAGGTCCTTGCTGCCTCCATCATTAGGACAATGAGTGATCGGAACAACTATTTTCGTTATTAAAGTTTCATTTAGCGTAAAGTATAGGTTACATCAGAGTAAAGTGGAATTCGCCCAACACCGCTTATTGTTAATTACCAATATAAAAATTATTTTGAGAATACGCACTATAGTTTCTGACACGATAACGTAAAGACGGATGTACAGATTCAATACGTAAAAAAGTCAGGTTAATTTATGATCAAAAGATAAGCAACACATACAACGATTCAAAAAAACAATAATTATTTCAATGGGTCACTTGCTGCAGTCTTAGAAGCAACATCGAAACAGGAAAACAATAGGGAATGATCAGCCCTGTATTTTTGTATAACACGACATGCAAGTTTAAATATGAATGGCCACGGACTTTTTAAAAATACTAGTCTTCAGTAATTATTGAGTGAGCCTTGTAGCCAGTGAGTCTGGTACAATGAAACGTTTCTATGTCTGTGCGTTACCTGTTAGATACTTGTGTAGAGAGACACTGGTCTGTCCTGCCAGCCAGACAGCTTTGTCCGTAACGTGAAATACCTGATGATGAATGTTCTCATCAATTATTGTAGCACAGTTTAACTTAGTTTTACTGAAACCTACATCTACGCAAATTTTATACCAGGGCAAAAGAGCTATATATGCCCAAACATAACAGTAATATGCAACCGAAGAAAAACTGTTTCCTTAAAATTTCAATGTTCATAAAATAGTATAATTGCGTCAAATTGTGAATTAAATATTAAATTAATTATTCGGTTTTGTCCGTCTAGTCACAATTATATTTAAAAATTTAAAATTTACAAATAAGATAATTAAATTATCATTTTATGTTCCACATCGAATAATCGATTTACATTTGGAACATTTTTACAACATGTTTCGGTTTCATCGAACCATCTTCAGGTGTAAAATTATATCAATAAACTTAAAACATATTGGAAAATAATATGGATATGAGCATCACAAAAAGCTACACGTTCAGTTATCCTTTGTTCAGACAAAGTAAAAATATTTGTTTTAACCCTTGATGAAAACGAATACAGGAAACATACAAAGCCATAAATTCTTAGTCATAAATATTTAATAAACGGAACATTCTCCGTTTTACAGGTCACAAACTCTCCTTAAATTTTAAGCGTTATTTTTATCTACTTTACTTACCTGTGTCCTTCGGTATTAATACACAAACGTTTACAATTACAACAGCCATAACGTAAATGTTATTAGCACAAGTTAGGAAATGTACGCATAACACAACAGTCAGTTTCCGTTCTTGGTACAAATTCTCTTTCACTTATATTATTAAAAGCTAAAGAAACTACATTTACTCGGACGAATTTGAGGTTTTCACGGCGGTGAGTACAAAAATGTCTGCTTCCATCATCAGAACGATATGTCATCGCCCAGATGATGTAGGCAGCAAGGACCTCTGAAACAGTCATCTTCTCCCTTTACTCTCATACTATCCAAGTGGAAGATAAAATATGAAGCTTCCAACTAAAGACGTGATGATACAACAATGTGCTGCTTGTTCTGAGCATTCGAACAAATCACAAGCCAATGATGCATGTGAGTGATGTATTGGTGGAATAATGATAAGTAGGACAGAACCGAGTAACTCGGGGAAAATCTTGTCCAGTGTCACTTCGTCCTTCGTGAACCTCACCTAAAGTCACCCGAGAAATGCTGGTCTCCGCGATAAGTAGCGGCAAGACCCAATCACACACGTGAATGAAGTTTCGAAACTTCAGTTACTCTGAAGAGTAATGATCGATGCCATCGGCTGTGATTAACGTGCGGAAATCACAACATGACTGGCATAGAATTTACCTTTTCCGCATATTTATTTACAACACAGCTGTTTTTCATTCTGTCGAGCTACTAAAATTCGTTATTTTTAAATAACACATGTTTTAATTTCCTGTTCAAATTTAATTGGGCTGTTGATTACAGTACGATACGACCGAAATGCATTCTGTTAATAGTGAAATGTAAAAGCTAATAATCTGAATTTTTGCAGTTTAGTTAGTTCTGTGGAGAACAATCTGTGACGTTCAGTCTTTACACATAAAGCGCCCCCCGGAAATTAACTGTGTTTGCAAGGAGGCAGTTTGGTGTCTGCAAACAAAGAAAGACACACACACACACACACATACATATATGAATATTCCACTGTTTATTATCTGCTTGTAATAAATCTTTCGATACTTGGTTCGTCCACCATTAATACGTGTACTCATTCAAGAAGTAAATGCTAAAGTGGCGTACATTGATTTTGCAAAACTTTTTATCGCCGAATAGGGCAAAAAGGATGCGTCCTTCTCCCTGCCTGATCCTCAGGCCACGAAGGCGTATGTAAGAAATTAAAGTCGAGCTCCACAAATTCTTCACCACATCAAAAAACTGATGTGAGTGATTAACTTCACGATCAGGTAAGCTTTCGCCCAGGGGAAAGAATCACCCGCGTCCATTGGTTAAGAGGCCGTAATAAAAATTCGGCTTCATAAATCAGCTGAGACACTACGACCCGCTCTTGCCATGTTGTCCTCCCTTCGCTTTTTCCTATCCATTTTTTCCATTTGTAAGCCAGCATTTCTCATGTAACAAGATTATGAAATATACCGTGTCAAAACGGCTGTGTGTGTGTCACAGACCGTACTAAATTTAACTTAAGAATTAATAGGTGTACTTTCACCACGGTTCGAAAAAAAAAAATTCTGTCCCCGCTGGGTATCGAAATCGGACTTCTCAACTTGTAACCACTCACTACACAGACTGAGATATCCCGGCTGTTATATGGCTGAAATGACTGAGCAGATTATCAAAATCTTCAGTCATAATAACAGCCACTGCCTTACCCTAGATTTGAACAATATGGCTACCTCGTGAATCAATACTGTCACGTCATACGCTGAGTTACATTTCTCTACAAATTAAGCCACTATTCTTTTGAGTGTGTAATACGAGCAACGCATTCATATGTATGAAAATACGTGATTTCTGTTCATTTTCCTCTACTGCACATCTGTTAGAAACTTCTAGCTCTCACACCAAAGAACTTAACATCGTATACCAGACACGGTGGCTTTGTCAAGGAGAGTGGAATAGCGCAGTACGAATTTTAATTAACATGTACAGAGAACGCAAATAAAAGAACAACATATGGCGATTGAGTGCCATTCATGGATCGTATTTTATTCACATACGATAAGACCGTGAAAATGTCGGCTAGAAATTCATATACGGCCCTTAAAACAGAGAATGGCACCACCGACGTCTTAATTTTTAATTGTGAGAAAATCTGAAATCAACTTACTCTTTCATAACTAATAACTTCGTGAAACACATATGTATTCTGAAAATTCTTCGAAGAAAAAAGTAAAAAGTGATATTCTAATGTAAATCGAACATTTCGATAGAGAATATCATTTAATATATTTTAAATATTTAAATGTTAATTATGGTAATATTTTAATATTTAATAGGAATTTTATTGTGATTAGACTGATAAGATTTAAACAAATATATCTTCGAAGAAAGAAAATATCAAATTAATAATTTTTCAAATAAAGAGTAAAAGTGCACAAAGAGTAGAATATGTGTCAATGTTAATAAGCTATACATCCTCTGTAACCCTACAAATTTAAGATTATATTGACCAGATCCTTTAATAAGGATAACAATCAAGTGAATCGATAATAAATTAATGAATTTGCACATTACGGCACTGTACTTCGGTATAACAGCGTGTATGAAGTGAAACTAGTTAAAGCCAAATGGAAACACTATGAACCCCAACTGACATTACAATGTGTGTGTCATAATAGAACAACAGCTTCTATTCACCTGAGGCCGAAAGCTCAGAAGGATTTTACATGTCAGTTCTGCATAGAACAAAACTCTGACACGTAAATTATACGTGACCACTCAGTTCACCCACCATTAAGCGATATTTTGTTTACCTGCTAATGGCTCTGAACTAGTTTAATTCATCTGTTTCAGAAACAATTTGGGCCATCTGGAGATAATTTCTAACGTCCTCTTGTAGATACATGAAGCCATCTATAGAGAACTACGAATCAGCCAGGATTAATAATCAATTAAATTGTATGATTTGAGGTTTTCACAGCGGTGAGTATGACGATTTCTGTCTTCTGGGTTGTTGCGCTCTGTAGTCTGGTCGATGTTAACCAACGTTTCAGAGGGCATACTGCCTCCTCCACGCCCTGATGAAACGTTGGTTAACATCGACCAGACTACACAGCGCAATAACCCAGAAGACAGAAATCTTTATACTCATCGCCCTGATGATGGAGGCAGTATGACCTCTGAAACGTTGGTAAACATCGACCAGACTACACAGCGCAATAACCCAGAAGACAGAAATCTTTATACTCATCGCCCTGATGATGGAGGCAGTATGACCTCTGAAACGTTGGTAAACATCGACCAGACTACACAGCGCAATAACCCAGAAGACAGAAATCTTCATAATTAATCACAGTTTGGAAAGCGTAAATTTTAACCTCGAACTCAACAATATTTAACACATGAGTGTATTAGTATTGCGGATAGAAAATGAGTGGGCTTGGCTCAGGATCGTGTCCGGTGGCGGGCTTTGGTGTTGTCGGTGTTTGACCTGCGGATTCTGCCACCAGGGAGTGTGTTCGAAGTTAAAGTATTAGTCTTACATAAAATATGTAACTTCACACCTGAGAAGAGTGAGCGAACGTTTAATGCTAGTTGCTAGCCATGTTTTGTAAAGCACTATTTCGTGCAGGCCGTAATATCCGTGTGAAGATAATAGTATGACAGGCGTCAATCTACACTGACTGATCATTACTGCCATTTCATTGACCGGAGTTACGTCACACTCAACTTCCTTCTGAATTTTTTATCACAAACTACTTATGATGTATGCGAAGGGATGTTGCTTACAGGCTAATGTTTCTCCAATGTAACATAAACCTAAACTTTATGGGAGGAGAATGTTGGCAGTAGAAATTTGGTTCCTGTAAAGGCATTGGTGTCGATACAAGTCATTCCGACTTCAAGTCTGTATTATAAATGTGCCATTATTTCTTAACTCGTAATTATGTTGTATAAATCTTTACTGCTTACAATATTTATTCCACTATAAGTGCACTTCCGGATAAAAATTCAACAAAAAGTCTCCCTATCTCTTATATACAAAATATGGTAATGTTACCGTTCACAGATTTAAAAGAATTCAATTATGGCGAAATTGTAATTTTCATTCTATGATTAGTGTAAACCCAGTTGAAAATTCAACTTCTCATGTAAACTATATGGGATTAGATGGAAAGATAACTTTAACCAATTCCTTCCACGTCATTTTCATTTCATTATTCATTAACCATCACATAATTCAACGCTTAGTCATAGCCACCAGCAGCTTCGTTACATAAAAGACAAATAACAAAGGAGGACTGTGCTTCATGGAGTTACTTCATTTATGTATTACAAAAATGTAACACGAGCATTTCTTAAAATACGGAAAGTAAATACAAGACCGCAAGAAATATTCTCGTCTGATTATAGTAATTGATTGTGATACTTTAAATGAAAAATTTATAATGCGATGTTTTCTAAACATTATCTTATGTGGCTGTGATTGAAAATTTATGAAATTGTATATAATGTTCTAATTCCAACTCCCCTTGACATGCAACGAGAAAGACAAATGCTGCCCACCAGAATGCTTTCATAAGTTCGAACCCCTTGAGGATCTCTTACAAGACGATTATCTGGAGGAAAGGTACACTTAGATTTTCAGTATTCCTTGGCCAATGAAATATTACAATTTTATTATTTTTCTTGTGCTTGCTAGTCAAATAGACTTGTTTTAATTCCTTTAGCGCGTTTGTGCAAATGCTCCCGGTAATTTATTTCAATATGTGAATTGTAATTCCTATCATTCGTTTATTCTATTTTATTTGATTAAACATTCAGTTGGTGAATAATCTAGTTACCATTCGGATATGCTACAGTTGTATTTCCTGTCAATGATAATGACTACTATACTATAGGTCTATGAAATACTGTGATGTATTGGCCGATACCATTGTTTTAATACAAACAAATTAACTTTCAAATGCAACTGGAACACGTCCCAATCTCATTTCCTGCAGACAAGTAAATTATCATATTTACATCACTGCTTGTAGCGAGTTACCTTAACGCCTTTTAAATATTTACATTCAAATAATGTTCATTTCTTACAAACTAAATAACTAATTTCATGTAATATATCCTGAAGGTTCATTAGAGAATTCACATAATTTTTTAGCCCGTACCAATCCTGAGCCATTACAATACAGTCTAAACCTTCTGGACCTATTTAAGATCCATTTTAATATTGTCTTTCTAGCTACGTAGATAGCCTGTGCCTTCAGGTTTTGTTACCAATAGGTTTCATACATTTACCATATGAGAAATTATTACAAAAAAAATGGTAAAACCTGAACGGAATATAATACACGGAAACGTAGGAGTAGAAATGGTGTTCAATATATGTTTTGCTTGCTTGTAAGACAGATGTAAGTGTTTAACAAACCATAACTACATTTAGGGAATAAAGCTCGCATTTGCCCTGGACAAAAAGTTAATACCAGGTCCTGCAACAAAACAGTGATAGTAGGAGTAAAACAAAACAATTATTATGCACGCAAGCTACGTGTTTAAGCGACTGCGCACTGCCGAATCCTATGCAGGTCAATGATAACCATGTGCGACACGTGACGTTACGGTCAATAATTTGGTAATTCACCTACAATTTGTGTTCATACACAGTACTTCATTATGTTCAAAAGAAAATAAACCTTATTGCCTTCCTAATCAATAGCACAGCAACTAACTAAAATGGCACAGATCCATAGAGATGGAAGTTGGATTATTCTGTCTTGGTTCCATTCAAGACGGAAAAATTCTTGATCAACTACACATAAGAGTTTCTAATAAAACTCTGCTCGATGGATATAGTTAAGTTCTAATACTATCCACCATAACTTTTGTCATCGAAATGGTACGCTGCCTTGAACGTTTTAAGCTAAATCTGTTTACACATTTATCATTTTCTCTATTCGTGCTACATACAACTCCCATTTCATCATTATCGATTTAATAGCCCCACTAATATTCGAACTGTAGATTTAAACTAATGAAGATCTTCATTACGTCTTCTCCAGTTTGGCGTTGCTTCAACTTTCATAAATGTAAAGTAAAATTATCTCTGCGTCTAAGTACACGTGTGATGGAGTGGATGTTTACACGCATGGATACATCTTAATGTAGACACTGTGTGTAGAGGCCGCTTGATCCCAGAGATTCTGCATGTGAGAGAAATAAATGCTTGTATTTCACAGGGCGTTATAACTCAAAAGACCAACGTCAATATGTAATAATCTATTCCAAAGCACACGTAGGCCTACAGAGCCCAATTGGGGTAACCTAATTTGAACACCCTCAGGATTCATTTTAGGGGATGTTTTACATACAAATCAGTCGATTTTCCAGTGAGTCAATTCGCTTGAAACAGTTCCTTTGTGTTTATTTCATGCCCGGCCATAGTCATTTAGCTTGTTAGCATGATTAATGTCGTATCCCACCGAGTCGTTTATCAAAGTTCTATGGAATTCTGTAAAGCGATTTAACATCGAAGTGCTCAAAGTCTAGAATCTACTAAAGAGTATATTTTATTAACAGTTTTGTACTTCAGTGACATTTGTGTATTTTAGGGGAATGGGGACACGCGGCGTCTTCCTCCGTTTGGTCATCTTCCTTTTCTCATTGCATGCAGTCACGAGTTCTAAAATAGACATGATCCATGCACTAACACGGAATGGCTTCTCTGCGTGTGCTGTGTCGCTTTGTACCTTCCAGTATCCACTGAACATGTCAGAGGACAGTTGCTCCTCAATTCTGAAATTACCTTTTCCTACATTTTTATTTATAATATATGTATATTACGGGCAGAACAGTCACAAATCATGGCGTATTACGATGAATTCCATGTAAATTGTGTTCATAAATACACGCAACTCACTGAAGAAACGTTTCTTTCCGTTTTTGTATGTCATATTTGGTGCCAGGTTTTCCAAGGCAGATTATATAAAAGCTGTTATACTCCCCAGAAAGGTTAAGACTTAGCACACCAGATTTAAAGATTTCTGTCTTCTGGGTTATTGCGCAGTGTAGTATGGTCTATGTTTACCAACGTTTCGGAGGTCCTTGGCTATCATCACCCTCATGATGGAGACAGCAAGGACCTATGAAACGCTGATAAATTTCTACCAGACTACACAGCGCAACAACCCAGAAGACAGCCATCTTCGTACTCACCGCCATAGAAACCTCAAATGCTACTGCCAATTGGCACATTCATTGCCTTGATGACGGAGGCAGTTTGACTTCAGAAACGTTGGTTAACATCGACCAATCTACACAGCGCAACAACGCAGAAGACAGAAATCTTCATGACAGGAATTAACGATGAATCGCCCTGATGACGGAGGCAGTATGACCTCTGAAACGTTGGTAAACATCGACCAGACTACACAGCGCAACAACGCAGAAGACAGAAATCTTCATGACAGGAATTAACGATGAATCGCCCTGATGACGGAGGCAGTATGACCTCTGAAACGTTGGTAAACATCGACCAGACTACACAGCGCAACAACGCAGAAGACAGAAATCTTCATGACAGGAATTAACGATGAATCGCCCTGATGACGGAGGCAGTATGACCTCTGAAACGTTGGTAAACATCGACCAGACTACACAGCGCAACAACGCAGAAGACAGAAATCTTCATGACAGGAATTAACGATGAATCGCCCTGATGACGGAGGCAGTATGACCTCTGAAACGTTGGTAAACATCGACCAGACTACACAGCGCAACAACGCAGAAGACAGAAATCTTCATGACAGGAATTAACGATGAATCGCCCTGATGACGGAGGCAGTATGACCTCTGAAACGTTGGTAAACATCGACCAGACTACACAGCGCAACAACGCAGAAGACAGAAATCTTCATGACAGGAATTAACGATGAATCGCCCTGATGACGGAGGCAGTATGACCTCTGAAACGTTGGTAAACATCGACCAGACTACACAGCGCAACAACGCAGAAGACAGAAATCTTCATGACAGGAATTAACGATGAATCGCCCTGATGACGGAGGCAGTATGACCTCTGAAACGTTGGTAAACATCGACCAGACTACACAGCGCAACAACGCAGAAGACAGAAATCTTCATGACAGGAATTAACGATGAATCGCCCTGATGACGGAGGCAGTATGACCTCTGAAACGTTGGTAAACATCGACCAGACTACACAGCGCAACAACGCAGAAGACAGAAATCTTCATGACAGGAATTAACGATGAATCGCCCTGATGACGGAGGCAGTATGACCTCTGAAACGTTGGTAAACATCGACCAGACTACACAGCGCAACAACGCAGAAGACAGAAATCTTCATGACAGGAATTAACGATGAATCGCCCTGATGACGGAGGCAGTATGACCTCTGAAACGTTGGTAAACATCGACCAGACTACACAGCGCAACAACGCAGAAGACAGAAATCTTCATGACAGGAATTAACGATGAATCGCCCTGATGACGGAGGCAGTATGACCTCTGAAACGTTGGTAAACATCGACCAGACTACACAGCGCAACAACGCAGAAGACAGAAATCTTCATGACAGGAATTAACGATGAATCGCCCTGATGACGGAGGCAGTATGACCTCTGAAACGTTGGTAAACATCGACCAGACTACACAGCGCAACAACGCAGAAGACAGAAATCTTCATGACAGGAATTAACGATGAATCGCCCTGATGACGGAGGCAGTATGACCTCTGAAACGTTGGTAAACATCGACCAGACTACACAGCGCAACAACGCAGAAGACAGAAATCTTCATGACAGGAATTAACGATGAATCGCCCTGATGACGGAGGCAGTATGACCTCTGAAACGTTGGTAAACATCGACCAGACTACACAGCGCAACAACGCAGAAGACAGAAATCTTCATGACAGGAATTAACGATGAATCGCCCTGATGACGGAGGCAGTATGACCTCTGAAACGTTGGTAAACATCGACCAGACTACACAGCGCAACAACGCAGAAGACAGAAATCTTCATGACAGGAATTAACGATGAATCGCCCTGATGACGGAGGCAGTATGACCTCTGAAACGTTGGTAAACATCGACCAGACTACACAGCGCAACAACGCAGAAGACAGAAATCTTCATGACAGGAATTAACGATGAATCGCCCTGATGACGGAGGCAGTATGACCTCTGAAACGTTGGTAAACATCGACCAGACTACACAGCGCAACAACGCAGAAGACAGAAATCTTCATGACAGGAATTAACGATGAATCGCCCTGATGACGGAGGCAGTATGACCTCTGAAACGTTGGTAAACATCGACCAGACTACACAGCGCAACAACGCAGAAGACAGAAATCTTCATGACAGGAATTAACGATGAATCGCCCTGATGACGGAGGCAGTATGACCTCTGAAACGTTGGTAAACATCGACCAGACTACACAGCGCAACAACGCAGAAGACAGAAATCTTCATGACAGGAATTAACGATGAATCGCCCTGATGACGGAGGCAGTATGACCTCTGAAACGTTGGTAAACATCGACCAGACTACACAGCGCAACAACGCAGAAGACAGAAATCTTCATGACAGGAATTAACGATGAATCGCCCTGATGACGGAGGCAGTATGACCTCTGAAACGTTGGTAAACATCGACCAGACTACACAGCGCAACAACGCAGAAGACAGAAATCTTCATGACAGGAATTAACGATGAATCGCCCTGATGACGGAGGCAGTATGACCTCTGAAACGTTGGTAAACATCGACCAGACTACACAGCGCAACAACGCAGAAGACAGAAATCTTCATGACAGGAATTAACGATGAATCGCCCTGATGACGGAGGCAGTATGACCTCTGAAACGTTGGTAAACATCGACCAGACTACACAGCGCAACAACGCAGAAGACAGAAATCTTCATGACAGGAATTAACGATGAATCGCCCTGATGACGGAGGCAGTATGACCTCTGAAACGTTGGTAAACATCGACCAGACTACACAGCGCAACAACGCAGAAGACAGAAATCTTCATGACAGGAATTAACGATGAATCGCCCTGATGACGGAGGCAGTATGACCTCTGAAACGTTGGTAAACATCGACCAGACTACACAGCGCAACAACGCAGAAGACAGAAATCTTCATGACAGGAATTAACGATGAATCGCCCTGATGACGGAGGCAGTATGACCTCTGAAACGTTGGTAAACATCGACCAGACTACACAGCGCAACAACGCAGAAGACAGAAATCTTCATGACAGGAATTAACGATGAATCGCCCTGATGACGGAGGCAGTATGACCTCTGAAACGTTGGTAAACATCGACCAGACTACACAGCGCAACAACGCAGAAGACAGAAATCTTCATGACAGGAATTAACGATGAATCGCCCTGATGACGGAGGCAGTATGACCTCTGAAACGTTGGTAAACATCGACCAGACTACACAGCGCAACAACGCAGAAGACAGAAATCTTCATACTCACCGTTGTGAAAACCTCAAATCTTACACACGATATTTATTTTTTGGGTTGTTTTAAAGAGCACATTATATTAAAACCATCCTGATACACTTGAAGACCTAGAAATCGAAAAGAGAAGCGCAGAGCCTGCTCTATAAATCTACTTTATATTAAATATACCTCAAACATTGGGCGTTGCAAAATAAAGTATTAGTACTGTACAACAATTTTCACTGTCAGTCGCTGTGAACAGCCATCAACGTGCTTTTTCACTCTTGAGGTACGGCTTAAATCTGCAGGGTGCACTGTGTCTCATCTGCAAAAGTGGAACTTGTGTTTGTATAGCGAGTGTTCTGGGAATTCAATTTTCATACGCAGTCCCGAATAGCTTCTATTATTCAGTGCCGCACCGCGAAAATAATGCGTCCTTTGAGAGTATATTCTTTTATGCAGTATAGCGTATTATATGAGAAATAAGCTATAAATTAGGAAAATGGCCTTACTGTCATTCATAAATGACTTATGCCACATTTTATCCTCACAGCAATCAAGAACTGGCTTTCACAGTAGACTTTTGAGGATGCTGTAAAATTTGTTACTTTATTTCATTTAACATTGAAATAAATCGAGTAATTAGATCAGTTTTACTGAACTGTACTTTATTAAATGATTCCGCATCAAAAACAGAGTTTTGTAGCCTCTAATCATATAAATAAAGTAACTATTGAAATATAATAAATTCTTCTCGCGCTAACAGCCGTATAAGGTCACTTAATGAAGAAAACACCAACGTTTCGAGAACCATCTTCGTCCTGGTACTCAGGGCACTGAAGTTTAAATTCAGTTCCTGGTTTCTACATTAAACCACCTTACACGCCTATTAGCCAGAGAAGGGTTCATTATACTTAGTTGTCGTAAAAGCTTCAGATCATGCATAATAATTGAAATGAAAACAAATGCACATATTGATATTTAGGATTCTTACGGTTTTCGGCGCCATGGCTTATCAGCAGACGCCAGCGTTTCGGACGAACATAATGTCTCCAACTTCAGCCTTGGAATCTACTTACAAGACCACGAGGCTCCAAAACCCAGAGAAACACCTTCACGAGACAATGAAATGTAGTTTAAAACACAAGTATCTAAAGAAACTGAGTAAAAGCGAGTCAAAATGGCTTCTGCCCCAGAGAGGCTTAAAATTTGTTCTTTCCGAATAAAATAAGACTCATCCTGAAGATGACAGAAAAGAGTTCCTCCGAAGCGTTTCAAAATACTACATGGCGTCAAGAAATAATCGACAGTTTCACCAATGTTACCTTATAAATTATTTAATATGAATCAATGTTGACAGTGTGGGCTGGTTACAATATCGATGCAGATTTCGTACCATTGAAATAAACTTCATAATTAAGACAGACAGGAACGCCGAACGAGAAAGAGGGCGTGCTGAATATTTGATATGTACACACAACAGACGACGGAGACTTGGGCACTACGTCTCTCCTTTCTCATTTAAAATTCAACACCTGCCACTACAACGGAAAATAGTGTACTTCCTGTTTATGTAACAGAATCTAAAAATGAAAAATCTAATCTCTCGAGAAAACAAATATTAATTCAATTTAACGTGGAAACAAAATTTGCTTTACAGTTACAACACACTGAAGTTGCCAGTATCAAAGTACATGTAAGTACATGTTTGCCCAATAAATTTAGTGTTAATAATTAATTCGAAATCGATGTTCTACGTATAAAAGATTTCCATATTTTTCAATCTACACGAAATGCTATTTATATGTTGAAATAAGTGGGATATGTATGCGTGGGACAAACTAAAAATAAATTCATTCAAAATGATCGGTAAACCTGAACAGACCACATGGCTATTGCAGAAATAAGGTAGCCAATATTAAAGCAGACAAACGTTTGACGCAGTTTAATGTCAGATTTATAATATGTTTTATTATCACTACGCTATTCCGTTCACCTAATTATATACGTAAGACAGATTTAGAGTGAACGTAAATTTCTGTAGAAATCAACTTTACTTGATTAGCGTACTGTTTTTAAAATCCACTGTCGTTTAATGAAAGTACGGCGACAAAGACTCGTGACCGATTATCAGTATTCTTTTATACTGTAAACATCGTAATGTAATAAGCTGTAACTATTAAAAGCTAATTATAAACGATCTACCATAAAGAAGAGTCTCCAAGTTAAGAAGTTTTCAGAACTTTTAATTGAACATAATTATTTTGCAGCCATGGTTTCACTCGGATTTTAAAATCGGTCTTCGACAAACTTGACGAAGATAGATGAACGCGAATGTTATCCTTTAAACGAAATTTCAATTTATCATTCTACCAAGTGTCATAAAGACCCAACAAAGTGAAAAAAAATTATACCTTCTATAATTTATACAATAAAAGTACCTGGTCATAGCTCTCTTTAGTTTGTCTTGAGTAATTACAGAAAAGGTCAAGTTGTTTCTGCGCATCACGCAAGAAAGTCACATACGATTAGTGGAGTTAACGCCCCATGCATTCCTTTTAGGTGAGTAGTCAGCTTTACTGTTCAGCTGATTTTCCCCCTGACAAAACTGTCAGCGGTATAATTCGAGATGGATGGACCCTAGTGCCAATTTAAATTTGGTATTGAAAAGTCCGACCCCTTCTGTAAACAAGGGTCAGCCTATCAGCCGGTAGCAGTCGTTTCACGAGTCATGCTAGATCATGAAACGAAATTTACGAGCCGCATTTTATAAAACTCTCTAGTACCATCTCGCTTCGCGTTGTCTGATATATTAAAAATCAGGATTAAAATCAACCGAATTAATCTATAGCTCGGGTAGACGTTATAGAGACTTCTACTGAAGGGTGGACAGCAAAAAGAAAGATTTCGGATTCATGAAGCAATGTAAAACTAGACGGACTACGAGAGTTTTGGGTCCTGGGGCAATAACACAGTTTGAGACTGCTGGAGTGCGGGGTTTATGGATGAGTATGACAGAAGTATATACAGCACAAGGCAGACTTCTGACTGGTCTTGTTACATCTCGAGTGAAATAACAAGATTTCTCCTGAAGGCTTGGATTCCAAAGACGAGAGTGGTTGCAGACGAGTAAGCTGGAGAGAAAGGGAACCTAGTCGTTAAACTCGAAGAAGACGCCCAGACAAGGACAACAAATGTTCACATCTTGAGATGTGTCGCTGATGATGCTGCTGCCTTGCTTGGGGTATGTTTTGGGTCGAGAAAGCAGCCAGAGGTATTCCCCCAAAAATGCGTTTTTCCTCTTACATCGTGGGGTTTGGTAGCAAGTAGAGATGGAGGGGAAAATACAGGACAGGCTTTTCTAAAACGTACGAAAACTGAGTGGGGAGTGGAAGAAGAAAATGTACGACACAAACGCAACTTCCCGGTAGTTTGTCTCTTGCACTGCAGTTGTGTGTCGTTGGTTATTGATCTCAGATCCGGAATCCGACTGCGGTACAATTGCCTCTTATAACCTCTGCATTTTGTCCCTTAAATTTCAGAAGCTATGAAAAAACATATCTTAACACACGAAACATCTCCTGATAAAATTTTCATTCCCTACGTGGAAAATTTCTAGGTTTTTATCAGAAGTTCGGGTTCGAAACCAACCGAATCCGTTAAGAAGTGCTACACTTCCCTTTGCCCAACAAAAGTAATCTTCTCTACACGGATCATGGATCTCAGTAATTCGGTAAGTTCAGATAAGTGTATCTCTCACCATACAACATTCTATCAATGGTTCGTAAAGTATGGTTTAAAATCGAAACAATTTGTGCTTTCGGCATTTTAAACATGACTGAATGGAACAAATTTCTTCTCACAAAACTAGTAGTCAATCATATCAAATCTAAAACTTCTTGACGATGGTGAAGAGTCAACTGAATAAAAATTTTCTTTAATATTATCCATCGTCTAGTAAATATAAAACGTAAAACGACGTTTCGGAGATGGGACTCTATCTCCGTCTTCAGGCTCCTACACAGTTGGGCCCACCAGATAGAGCTAATCCCTATCTCGGGACAAAGTAAAATAGTGAAAGTCCCGGAATAAAAAGGCATTACCACACAATCCATCCGTGGGACGTAAAAGAATAGACAGTAGAAATCAAAATTCATAAACACGATAAAGCCAAAAAACAAAAACTCACAAAAGGTGGGAATAAATACACATGAATATTAATACGAAACTAGTCAATCAGCCAGTCAATGAATTCCCTCTGTTCCGTGGAATTCTAAGTTTCATTACCGTGTTCAAAAGAGCCCGTTACTCCTGGGAGCTCTGTCTTAATCCGCATGGATTCGGGCTATCCTGTCATTCTACGTGTTTTATATGAATTTTAATATAATCAACTCAAGTGGTTTCCGGCTTTTAGGTGTCTTGACGAAAATGTTGTACTGCTAATTAGCCTCTAACTTGTCACTCTCCTCTGTACACTTTTTCAAAACATCCTTCATCCCTTCCTTTCCTTATTATTTCATACTTACAGGAAAACTACAGGTTATATCAGCTTCAAATATCAGAAATTCACTTGTTTCTAAAGGCGTTAATACATTATCGATTTTAGTTTCAAAATGGCACACAAATAATGTCACGACGTTAATAGATTTATTTGGTTCAACATTCTTACAGAGTACAAGAATCACCTGTGATAACTACAGGAATGTGGGATAAGAGAAAGAAAATTAATGTTCCGGAGAGTTGTTGCTGTTTCTCTCCCTTGCCTCCTCTCTTTCTCAAGCATCCATTTCGTCCTATCCTCAGGTCTCCTCAGAGTCTTGCACAATCCCACAGGATCGCATAGATCAGCCGCTTCTGTGTTTCTAGAAGTCTCGAAAGTTTGTTCTTCCAATTACAGTGCCTTCTTTTTTCGACTACTACTAACAATAGTATGGTATTCCCAAGATAGTTTCTAATACGTTCAGGCACAATCACTTTCACCAAAGTTAAAGTTCACGTTTAACTACAAGTGAGGGTATTTGGCCGCTGTGCCGCTACGACTAGGAAACGTAACATTGGATTCGGCAATTGCATAGCTGAAAGGAAGTATCGTGCGGTCAGCACAGAAGTTAAATATCCTGCCTAGTATTATGGGGATTAGAAGATGCGAAACTTGCTGTGACTCGGATTTCCTCCAGGCCCACGCAGAAATATTGAGAGATACCTTATTAAATGCCAAATTATAGCTTCAGCAGACACGGCTATTATAATATGTGAAACGTGCCGAAATTTGACGGTTTCCAGCGTTTTAGTAAACACTACAGTTGTCATCTTCTGGGCTAATGTATCAGGGGAATTCAACATCCAACGCAAGTTATCCCAGAATGACGAATTTATATATTTAACTCTATTTACGAAAACCAAAGGACAAGAAATATTCCACACTTTATCAAAATAAGCAATTCTCGTAAAATGCAAATGATTTTATGAACGTGCAACTTTCATATTAATAAATTACTAAGCGAAATATTATATCAATTCATTCTGTCGATAACTCGTGTGTTTTAGTTTTCTTGCGTGTACCACCTCAGGCATATATGTCTCGTATATGTGTTCTGAAATAATTTCAATGGGTCTTGTAAATACATAAAGCAAAAATATGCGTGTATAGGCCTATTGAACGATGTTCATGAACGGCCAATTTTTTACAAACAGATCAAATGAATGCGAAATGATACCACTAGGTTCAGATAAAGTAACTTTAAAATGTAAACACTGGGAAATTCTGGGGAATCATGCACCGTTCCAGATATTTCAAACAGACCGTGGCAAAAATCTCCTCCAGCTGCCACCAGTCAACCTGTCAGTCAGCTTGCGGGTTTCTGTTGCTTTTTTTAACTCAAACAACTACGGCATTACAAATAACACGGAATCGCCTGTAGAAGAACCCAATTATCTGATGTGAAAAAGGCTTTGCAGTTAATGGAAGGGAAGCCAAAAACGTCTCTGAATAACGGAAAAAAAGGCTGCCATATATCGAGCAACTTCTCCACGTGTTCGGTTATTACATAGGAAATATTAATTACATTATTGATCATTTACGAAGTCTATTTTATTTAAACTTCTAAAAGAACCTCTGGTTTTCAACAGAACACTCGTCACATATGGAAAAGTTCCTCTATATTATTACTACTGCGCGGTTAAGGAAATTTCTTCCTCTTATCAAATATTAATACAACTAAAGACTGGTATAATATAATAAAGATGATTGTGCCTGAAAATTGCTGTCTTCTGGGATGTTGCACCGTGTAGTCTCGTATAAATTAACCTACGTTTTAGAGGTGCTTACTGCCTGAATCATCATCACCCTAATGAAGGAGGCAGTATGCGTTACGAAACTTGGTCTCTCACACCAAGCTGAGGACTGAAACTGAGGGTGTTTGAGAACAGGGTGCTCAGAAGATTTTGACACAACATGAAGTTGAAGGATACTGCACAACGAGGAGCCTGGTAATTGACAGTTCACCGGATATTACCCGGATAATAATATTACGGAGGATAAGATTGGCGCGGTATGTAGCAAGAGTGAAAGAGATGAGAAATAATTACAAAGTGTCAGGCGAGAAATCTGAAGACCTGCGATATTTATTTGTAAAACATTTTATTAAATCTGACCTTAAATAAGTACGGTGTGGGCATATGAACTTCATTCATCTGGATCAGGATACTGTACAATGGATAGTTCCTGCACACGCAATAGCGAACTTTCGGGTTCCATTAAAGGATATGTATTCCTCGACTAGCTGAGATACTACTACCTTATCAAGAACGACTAATTAATGGAGTTGGTATTCTTTTATATGGACTACAAACATATATGTGATTTGAGTGTAAATAAGTCTAAAAGCTCAAATATTAATTATTTAAATATTTAGCCTTAAAATTTCAACCGATATCAACCAAAGTACGCACCGTAATCTAATTATGACACAAAGTTTCACACTAGAGAAAGAATTATAACAAAATGGCTGACATAAGTAGCTGTGTTCACTGCTGTGCACAAGGCAAAGTACTAACGTGTCTATGTTAATTTCAATCACAACTATCAGATCGCCAAGACAAATGCGATAAATATGCCAAATAGTCTAATCAAACTGTATAACTTGATATTTTAATTTATGTACTGGTATTCGAAGTTGCTATTTTGAAAGAAGTACCATAGTCAAAATATTTCTTTCACCAGGTTAAAATATCGTTCGTGACCATAAGAAAAACAGCTAATATACGAGGCGCGTCCTCAAAGTAAGTTTCCCTGGGGCCGTTTACAGAAACAAAACACAATTTCATGGAAATATTTATTGCAACAGATACAGCAAGTGTCCAGCTATTTTTCAACATATTCGCCACCGGAATCGAGACATTTGTCATACCGTGGGACCAACTTTGGAATACCTGTGTCGTAGAAGTCTGCCGCCTGGGATTGGAACCACTGTGTGACAACCATCTCCGCCTCTCTGTCATTCTCAAAACGCTGACGCTGACCGGACAGGAATTTCTTGAGGGGTAGGAAAAGATGGAAATCACTGGGAGCGAGGTCCAGGTTGTAGGGTGAATGATTAAACACCTCCCAGCTAAACTCCTGCAGGAGACTTGCTGTCCGTCGAGCCGGGTGCGGCCTAGCGTTATCACTGAGTTGTTTACATACAATTATCTTTAAGTTTTGGGAACTAAAAACTGATCAGCTTTTCAAAAGACACGTTCTACTTTTTTTTATTGTTATAATGTGATTAATGACAATGTGTAATAATAACTTATTTCTCCGCTTTTAGAAACCACATCTTCCAAGGAAAAATGCCAACAGCTTATTAGTTTCCCAGTCATTAAAACAACTATCGTGCGGATAAACACATTAATATAACCATGTTGGGAACAGTAGAGCCATTACAGAATAGATGTTCGTAGACGTATTCTTAACCTCATCAGCTGAAACGGAAGTCAGCTTTAGATTAATGAAATCTTTCCATCTTCACAGTTGATGCAACAGACCATAAATCTTGGTGGCAAAAAATATTACATGAAAAGGGCTGAACAGTGTTCACGTATTTCCTATCATTCCATTTATCCGCTTTGTGGGTGACTTTCCTTTTACTATTGCTGTATGGACATCGACAGAGATTAAGCACGAAACTACGAGTTAGAATTTGTTGACAAAGTGCTTAACGCTGTTCATCGCCCTTATATGTCACACTAATAACAATTATGACAATAGTTCAGTAATTTTAAAACGGGGTCACTAACAAACATCTATCCCCTAAATATTCTACCGAAAATATGCAATAAAATAAACTTTCTCTATTATGGTTTCATGGTGAGTAAGTCTATGTTACAGATTCATAAGGCACAAATAAAGATTTCAAGATGCACAACACGATATATTTAGTAGGCATCTCACCCCCCCCCCCCCCAACATAATATCTAGAAGACAGAGCATAGGAAGAAGTCAGTATTGAAGATTTACAGGTAAGAGATTATGGCAGAAACGTTTTGAGTTTCCTGGTAAATAAAATGCATACGCATGGCCACAGAATGACACGTAGTCCAACAAGTGAATTATCACCATCTAGATCCAAGCTAAAAAAACCCATAATTACAAGGTATAATTAATAAAATAGTGTGCCTTACAGACCGATCATTTCTGCTTTTGGCATTATCCCCATATAGAGAAAGATTTCTTAACACTACAACTATAATGTGTCTTCTTACAAGCAGTACTTATAAGCTCATTAAATCACATATACTCAACAATATTTACCGTAGGTTAATTATATAAAATGTGGTAAAAGTAAACCAATACAATGGTTAAGACATTTGTTCGAGGAATATCCACCTCTCATTCCAAAAACGTAGTTTACGTGTCGAGAATTTTCTCGTTGTGCAAACGAGTTTGAAGAAAAACATTAACGTTTGATTGTAACGGCTTAAAACTTTCATACAATAAACGATTAATTTCCTCATAAGTTCTAGTAAATTACGACCACGCAGCGTTATATCAGATGACACAAACTTCTGAGGTGACGCAGGAGTTTTCATATTTGTTTCACGTCACCGCCATTAACAGACCAAGGCAATTCAAACTCAGACTTTCGAGACAGGTTTTCGAGCACATATCCTTTAGTAAGTGTAGTCGAAATGGGACTATATGTTTCGTATTGTCAGGTTGGTATGACAGATGAAAGACTATAAACTCTTCATGGAAATAAATAATCAATAAATGACTTCTCAAAAAAAAATTCACTGTTTCTACAAACACCAGCTCCCGAGATTAAAACAGTGTGCGTCACGTTGTAACTCTTTAAGAACCTATTTTTGCTCGATTTCTTGTACATAAACCTTCCTGTTCTCCATTTCCACATATGTTGCCAAAAAACCTTCAAAAGGCACTCAATAACCTAGTTACCTTGTGCAGAGATCCGCGGTGTGTGAAACTGGTCCTTAATCCTGAAACAACAGAAAAAATGTTTTAATTTAAAAGAAGGTACTGGCATCAATATCACCACATAAACAAAGGCAAACAAGGTTGTGAATATGTAAGGTAAATCCACTCTCGCGTAACAAAACCCACCCTGCTCCAAACTTGCAATTCCTTCATACAAATACTTTTACAAAAGATGTTGAATAAAATTTAAAAGTCGGCTGTGATCATATGGACTTCGACGTTTCAGAGACAAGTATTAGATTCACTACATTTCTCGTCCCTGAAGATGGAGGCGTTAATTGTCTTGGAAACAACGGTAACCCCCTAATGCTGTTTAAGGAAATAATCGCTATTTGTTATACGAATCACACAAAACACATTCACTCTGTGGATAAAATACGTGATTGTTGAATCAGGTGGTCTACACAGCGAACACTATGCTCAAAAGAGTTACCTCAGCTGTGGTAAAGAGGCGAGCGTGTTGTGTGAGTCCTGTTAGCAGGTAGCTGTTCCTTCTTTTACATACGACGTATTCCTTACTGTGAGTGGGGTCCTGATACAGCTGTTTTATCTTTTCCTTCAACTTTTCGCCCTTAACGGCCTGTTGACCTATCGTTCCCGAATTTTTATTACCTTCCTGCCACAAATTGTTCCTTTCACTCCTTGTTCCTTGAGTGAAAGGAAAAGAACTTCGCTTACAAAGAACACGGCATATAAAATAACTCTGCAGCTTCGAAAAAACACTTTCAGCTCAATTTCCTGTCCTAAGAAGAGCGTTTCAAAACTTTTTTCTTCATCCCCAAACTCACGCCTCATCGTGTTCAGAATCTCACAAAACCTTCCGGATAAAAGTGCAAACAAAGTAGGTCTGTAATTTGCATGATGCAACAGTAATGATTAAAGTCGATTTGATCCAGTTGCTAAACATGCTCTTCCTTTGTTCCTGTGCAATGAGTGCCATTATGAAGATTTCTGTCTTCTGGGTTGTTGCGCTGTGTAGTCTGGTCGATGTTAACCAACGCTTCAGAGGTCATACTGCCTCCGTCATCAGAGTATGAAGATTTCTGTCTTCTGGGTTGTTGCGCTGTGTAGTCTGGTCGATGTTAACCAACGCTTCAGAGGTCATACTGCCTCCGTCATCAGAGTATGAAGATTTCTGTCTTCTGGGTTGTTGCGCTGTGTAGTCTGGTCGATGTTAACCAACGCTTCAGAGGTCATACTGCCTCCGTCATCAGAGTATGAAGATTTCTGTCTTCTGGGTTGTTGCGCTGTGTAGTCTGGTCGATGTTAACCAACGCTTCAGAGGTCATACTGCCTCCGTCATCAGAGTATGAAGATTTCTGTCTTCTGGGTTGTTGCGCTGTGTAGTCTGGTCGATGTTAACCAACGCTTCAGAGGTCATACTGCCTCCGTCATCAGAGTATGAAGATTTCTGTCTTCTGGGTTGTTGCGCTGTGTAGTCTGGTCGATGTTAACCAACGCTTCAGAGGTCATACTGCCTCCGTCATCAGAGTATGAAGATTTCTGTCTTCTGGGTTGTTGCGCTGTGTAGTCTGGTCGATGTTAACCAACGCTTCAGAGGTCATACTGCCTCCGTCATCAGAGTATGAAGATTTCTGTCTTCTGGGTTGTTGCGCTGTGTAGTCTGGTCGATGTTAACCAACGCTTCAGAGGTCATACTGCCTCCGTCATCAGAGTATGAAGATTTCTGTCTTCTGGGTTGTTGCGCTGTGTAGTCTGGTCGATGTTAACCAACGCTTCAGAGGTCATACTGCCTCCGTCATCAGAGTATGAAGATTTCTGTCTTCTGGGTTGTTGCGCTGTGTAGTCTGGTCGATGTTAACCAACGCTTCAGAGGTCATACTGCCTCCGTCATCAGAGTATGAAGATTTCTGTCTTCTGGGTTGTTGCGCTGTGTAGTCTGGTCGATGTTAACCAACGCTTCAGAGGTCATACTGCCTCCGTCATCAGAGTATGAAGATTTCTGTCTTCTGGGTTGTTGCGCTGTGTAGTCTGGTCGATGTTAACCAACGCTTCAGAGGTCATACTGCCTCCGTCATCAGAGTATGAAGATTTCTGTCTTCTGGGTTGTTGCGCTGTGTAGTCTGGTCGATGTTAACCAACGCTTCAGAGGTCATACTGCCTCCGTCATCAGAGTATGAAGATTTCTGTCTTCTGGGTTGTTGCGCTGTGTAGTCTGGTCGATGTTAACCAACGCTTCAGAGGTCATACTGCCTCCGTCATCAGAGTATGAAGATTTCTGTCTTCTGGGTTGTTGCGCTGTGTAGTCTGGTCGATGTTAACCAACGCTTCAGAGGTCATACTGCCTCCGTCATCAGAGTATGAAGATTTCTGTCTTCTGGGTTGTTGCGCTGTGTAGTCTGGTCGATGTTAACCAACGCTTCAGAGGTCATACTGCCTCCGTCATCAGAGTATGAAGATTTCTGTCTTCTGGGTTGTTGCGCTGTGTAGTCTGGTCGATGTTAACCAACGCTTCAGAGGTCATACTGCCTCCGTCATCAGAGTATGAAGATTTCTGTCTTCTGGGTTGTTGCGCCGTGTTGTCTAGTAGATGCCCACCAACGTTTCAGAGGTCCATGCTGCCTCCATCATCAGGGCGATAAATTCATCGATTCACCGATTCACTATCCTATAAAATTAATACCATGGACCCTGCTTCGACGGTAGTGAAGCGGCCAGAGCTTAAAAGTGGTCATCAACTTCGTGTGACCCACGTCACAAAGCATATCAGATCCTTAATAAATATATGGGAATCACTTGCTACCAGACATTCTTTAAACTGATTTCTAACGACCAGTGGTTTCTCTTTGATTGTACGCACAACAAAATTGTAGTGGAATTTGTTACTCTGACAGAATAAATCTATATATTTCATTATGACAGTTTAGTCGTTTATTTAGAATGGTCGATACCATAATATTTCGGTGCGCTATACATGTAATGATAACGTATAATTGCTGATATTTTGTTTTCTCTCGTACATTTCCTATAACTGAGAGCATGTTCAGTGTATCTGCAGTGAATGAAAAGAGAAACTGCTATTTACGTTACCCTGAGGCAACTTGTGTTCTGCCACAACAGCTGATACTGTCTCCAACAGACAGGCTGATTTCAACCAATTACATTTCAAACTCCAGCAAATAAATCTTTACGATGTTTACTTTATTTCATTGTAAGTGATCAAATTAGAATTCACACAACGTAAAAAGTTTCTCATCTGACTTAAAACAATTAACCATAATAGTTCCTTGAAACCAGTGAACTTACTGGAATTGAGATGTTAATTTACATACGTAATAACTTATCGTATGTATTGCTGAATGTAACTATATAAATGTGAATAATTATTAAATATGCGGCCAGAAATTAAGAAATAAACAATTAGAAGATTATTAATCTATACTCTGCACCAAATGTTATTTATAATATTAATAACACATCAGTATCCTAACGTTAAATAAATTTTTCAAAAAGAATCTATATAACCTTTGAATACGACAAGATGAAAAAGTATTTAAAGACCGAAGTCGTTGTCTTTGGAAAGTAACGTATGATATGCCTATTACTTAGATACTATAACAAACTCTGAAAACGTCTCTCACAGAACCATTAGTAGGCCTCTAAGATTTTAGTCCCAAAGCGTTTCCTTGTTATTTAACACAATTCACTCCCAGTCCTATGTCTTGTGTGTGTTCGTACACGAGCTACGATCTCATCCTTGCTACTGGCTTTAGATGGAACTTCCCATTCTCTTTGGGACAGGACTATGTGATAAAGTTTTCCTCCTACTGTCATAACAATGTGTTTTCAGCTGTTGCACTGAAACATAAGCATATTACAGATATTCTCGAAACACATGTTATCAACTCGTCACAAATATCAAAGTTTGCGTCTAAATTCAAATATAAATACACTACGTTCATGCCTAATTTGTTCTCCTCGGTTTCGTCAGATAGATCTGATCCTCTACCTACTGACAAAATTGGGACGGACTTCCTTGGTGTAGCGTACCAGGCTTAATTGGAAGCGAGTATGAAGTTAAATGTCTTGTGGGATGTTGTGCCGTGTAGTATCGTAGAAATTGATTGACGTTCTAGGGGCAATTATTGCCTACATTATCATGGCGATGCACCTCTCTACTATCTGTTTATATGTAATCTGTCCAATCCGGTATCGTTGTATGAAAACAGCTCAATGCAAAAACCACCTCTATGTGGCGCCACAGGGGTAAATAATGGTAAATTAGTTACTAGGCATTCCCCGTATACCCATATCCATCGTAAGTGATATAATTTAATTTAATTTGCTTATGTTACAAACAAAAACACAGGACTTAAGAACTATTTTCGTATCATTATTTTAAATTTCAACCACCCCTCCATATCAGCTGCCCCTTAAGTAACCTACAGTACGTCTAATCACAGACTCGCAAGGTAACACGTTTACAGTCAAAGTAGGACCTTTCAAATCTGCACCACTCGCCTTGAATCCTTCCGGTATTGAATCTTTACTTTTGGTCTTCAATAGAAAAGAAAGGAAAACCCAATTCTCTGTTCTGGGTTGGCAGTTTCGTCATGGGGAGCAAAGGGATCCAAGGTTTGGTATAAAGATACGTTATTGCCTCTAGAGAGAAAACAGTCCCCCATTTTCTGCATCCTAACCTACTTTTCCTCTTTTCCAACCCTAAGTCCATTGTGACGATTCATTCTGTAAAGGGTTACAAGAATCCAAGTAAAATGTTGTAGTTGAGGAGGAGGCATCTCTCTTGACCCAACGACGGCTGTCTGCTTTCCAACCTCGAAAATCCTATATTCCATCCACTTTCCGTCCTCTAGATTGGTCTCTCTTTTCTCCTTAGTGAATTTGGCTTCCGTCCACCAGATCTTTTATCTACTTCTACCCCTTAGATTGCTATATAGTGAAAGGAATGCAGTAAAGCAGCCTACATTGAACATTGAAGAATAGAAAGGCTAGAAGATCGTCTTCTCCTTTAATATTTATTTCGGTTGTATGACACTTAAGAAGGGAATTGTAATAAACTGTATAGCATCATTATTGGCTTCATGCATTATTTCTTGTTTGACGACAATCGAACCTCGTGGTCATGTTAAGACTAGTGCATCGTATCGTTGTGTTCACGACGTCTCTGGTTCTGTTCTACGACTGGCAGACGGCTAGTATGAACTTACATTTACATTAAATTAGGTCCACTTATTCTCCGGCGCATCAACCACACTAATTGTCCAGTTCAGAAACTGTGGGGGTTTTTGGCTTTGCTAACACGTGGTTTTACACAAATAAATATAATATTTGTTGCCTAATGAAATCATACCGTTCGGATGCGCGCTTCTCTGCAGAGGGCATATCATTCTGAAACATCTGCCACAGAAATAGTCCTATTTCCACCAGTAGTCTAAAGGTATTATTTTATATTTCTCTTATTTCATTTTAAACGTGGCCGCACAGAAAGTACACTAATCCTTATTAGCGAGTCAGACATTAAAATTGGAGTGCGGACAGATGTTCTCGTTCAGTACGTGTTCGTTGCTGATAAAACAACGCTTCTCCTACTTTCTACACGCACGTTTATTCTCTCTTCTACTCATTTTCTGTTTACCGTCCTTTCTCATACTATATTCCATGTTTTACTAATTTCCGTTTAGTTAATTAGTTAATCAGATTATATGAATATGTATTCTTTAAATTCATTAAATATTTTAAATTATATTAAATTACACAGGCTTCTATGAATCTATCAGTCCAGGTTTAAATCTTGAAATCATCCCAAAGGTTTAGTTAACTTTACGCTATCGAGCGCAAGATCTATCGCAAGTGGGACGTGCAGGTTTACATGAACTATAAAATGGTGAAGAATCCTTCATGCTTCTATTTCTCATCCCAAATTCAATTAACTCATTTCATCTTTCACAATTCTTGAATCAACAGTTTCTTCTCATAATATTCACCACGTAATTTACTATCAATCCCTTCACATTCATTTATAAATTGTAATTCTGAAACTTGGCATTCCCTTCGAAATTTCTCTTCTCGCATAGACGCACTCATAAATTCTCTTTCATTTGCTATGGAAACGGTCCATGTTCGTGTGCTATACACAGGAGACAGGACTTCATCTCTCTCCCGCCCTCCAATATTACAACAGCACTAATCTCATTCTTCTGTCTGATGACAGCCTCCCCGTAGTGGATTACAGTACCCATCGCTTTTGATTCAGTACGGATTCCACGTCCATGGAATTGTAACACAAATGCTGCTCCCGATGATAACGGCACAACTGCTATTTTCCTACTCCCAACCGTCGTCATTTATAAGGCTCCAGAATCCTTCACTTACTTCAACCGCACCTCCTCCTGTACCTTCCCTCGACAATTTACAGGTTTCTGTACGGAGAGATGATCCGGTCCCTTCCATTCATCCTGAATACAAAGTCGTTACGCACGCTAACTGAATGCGTTTCGTTCTCCCTTCTGTGTACCGCTCATGTACTGATATTGACATTTCATTTCGTCTATTCATTCCACATAATTCGGTAGTCTGCGTATTCACAGAATCTTTAATAATGAAAGCTGTTCTGTTGCGTGAAACATTTCAAGTAACATGGCAGGTTTAAACTTATTACAACATTGTTAATAACGAACGTTTTTAATATACATTTGTTAAATCTCTGGCCCATTAGCAAGAATTACCTTGAAAATGTCCTACCATTTTGACAGAATAACTGCAAAATGTAGAATGCTTTTAGGTTTATTACGTTGAAAGATGTAAAGCTAAAAACGTAATCCCAGTGGGAATCGATGGTATGGCCATTTATGCAGGAGCCCAGAACACAAATTCATATGAGCTATGATGAATTTCATTTTTAGGTTACATACATACATACTAGTATCGACATGTAAATGTAACATCAGACCCGGATGACTCAAAATCTGCGCAAAGCTTTCATGCCCTCACTCTACTCACTTTTTACAAGGTATGGATAAAAATATATCTGTGCATAACAACAATATCATCGTTAAGGTTTTACGAATTCTTAACCTCGGCATAGGGTAACAATTTTACAAAGTGCTGCTTCCATTGGGAAGGTTGTAGAAATACTTATCAAGGAGAAAGACGTGTGAAATTCAATAAAGTATCGAAATGTCTTACTGCAATGTAGCTGTAGTGGCTTCAATAAACTTCATACTCAAAATTTCGGAAAGTAACTATCGTTAAGGAAGAATGTAAAATTATTATTATTTTTCTATCTTCACCTGTCAAGGTTTGGTCCCAGTGGCCTGATCCGTCTTAGAATTAATCCTGAAACATTAATCCTTCAGACCCCTTAGACGTAGGATAGACCTTTTCCAAGGCAATTAACGACACAAAACAGCTCAACACATTAAACTTTCTGGCTGACTTCATACAGCATAGTCCTCACTGAAAAGCTGATACTGGTCGAGTTAGTTCGAGAAGTGTTGTCTCATTTATAAACCGGAAAAAAAACCCTTATCGGTCTCTAACCTCAATACGGGAAAAAAGGATTATTTCTCCGTGTTCAGAGCGCGATTCGAACCCACGATCACAATGTTTAAAAAAATCACAAATATGCGCACTTAAAACTATTGACAACTGTTTCAGCGCTATTGCAATTTAAAATCAATTTTCACATAACTCGTAAACTTTTATTGAGTTTGCTTCTGTACAAAACCGACAAAGGTTCAACTTTGAAGCTGTATATATGCAATTTAAATCCACATGCTGCTGACTTTTATAAATGTTCGAATACACTGCACGGGTTTTTAGTTCTAAAAATAACATTCCATATTTGTTTTCATTCTCGTACGTCATCTGCACAAAAATTATGTAAGCCTAATCATGTTTACATTACTCTCTCGACTGTTAATTTTATTTTTTAAAAATGCATTCTCATTAATATGCGACAGAAGTGTTCACTGATGACAAAATGAATCGAAAATGAAATAACTGTAATTTAATTGCAACATGGCCGATAATTTTTGCAATTCATACATTGAGTACATAATAAACCACAGGAAGTTTTTCAGTGGACAGCTTATCCCAGACAGTAGCAATACTATAAAGACTGGTATGGACGGTATGACAACAGTTTATAAGCTTAAAATGGAGTCGCATTAAACTATCACAAAATGCAGACACTGCCCTACATATTTCATCAGAATTTTTTAAATGTCTGAATTTCACAGCTTTACAAACGAGATGTTACGGAGTTCGATAATTTATATTCATTTAATTTTCAGAATTCAGAAACAACCACGTTCTGCTGCAATTCATTACATGTGCCCAATAACTGTAAAGCACGTATTGGCAAGCAAAGTAATATTTTTGATGCCAGGTCTGAATTTTGACCGAAATATAAATCAGACTCAATATATTCAACCGCAATGACCATTTAATGAAAAGCACCTTTTTCATTTTTGCTGTAAAAATCCAATTAATTTCCTGTATAATTCTGCATATCAAACGACTTACCTAAAATTTTGTTAAATGTTCTGACAGCAAATAAACTTCTTTTTTTAAGTTCTTACCTATAGATCACTGTTAAGACCACACGCACATAGTCAAACACAAAATATTCTAATATTTGTTTATCTTTCAAGAAAGAACTTCGTTGTTTTTAGTAATTTTCTCCATATCTCCTTTTATAAGCACATACGTTTTACTATTATTTCATAAATATTGCTATGTATAAATATTATTTACTACAACTAATTTTAAGGCTCTGTTTGAGAAATTAATAGGCCAAGCAGCCAACCCACTAAAACCTGAAGCGGATAACTTTCAATCACACAGGATCGAGGGTAAAAATTTCTGGTAACTGGATGACTTCTATACACATTTGTTGCATGGTTGTTGCGCGCAAGCAGGATGTCATATTTTTGTACTTCGCACAGTGGGCGTAAATTGAACACACGATTGAAAAGATGTGTCGGCCAGTCTGTACGTTCAATTATCGAAACTACTGAAAGAATATAGACGAAATCGGACACTATTTGACCTACATTAAAAGCTGCAAGCAAAGATAATCCTGGCTAGTATCAACAAAACACAAAACCTTATTTTAAACACACCAAAATAGGATGGGAAGAATACCATAAGTGAGCAGTTAAAATCTAACAATTTGGAAGGAGACAGTATGGATTTTTTCAAAATAATCGGCTGATATTGGCCTGGTGGAATTATAAAAAATTCATAAAATATTTAATATAATTAAATACCTGGTAACCGGCCGAGATCTGAAGTACGTGCCTCCCAAACCTGGGTCTGCTGCCTGGTTAGAGTTAGGAAGATACGCGTCTCGAAACATATTATTAGCTCCAGTGGACAGATACACATCTTCTCCCCAAACTTGCAATGGACCGTGTAAAGTTCACTTATGCTGAACGAAAAGTATTAAATAGTGACTTTTATAAAACCTCACGAGTATAAAGTTTGTAGCGGGATATGAAAATTACATTTTCCGGGCCAATGTTTCGTTACACTTTTACTAAGTCGTGTTAAATTCCTATTCTGTTTATTTTAGTATTAACACCAAAATACGTTTGCTTGAAAACAGGAACACACCAAAAGAACACATTCCAGGCATTTATACACTACCTTTTATTTATTTATGGTTTATTTAGCTCTGCTGAATGTAGCCTGGATACTGGATCAAAAAGGAAGTGTAAGGAATCGCTAGTGACTTTATTTAAGCTGCTCTCTCGGAATATGCCTGGAGCAACTGAGGAAAACTATCAAAATCCTTAGTAAGGATATCCGGTCTTCGGGCATTGTAACTTTTTGAAATTCCCTTAAGTATTCCAAGATGCTTTATAGCCTACTCTATGATGGTAAACATCAGCTTTCTTTTCAGACTCTTCACATAACCTGTCCATATTCCTCTACTTTTTCTCTACTGCTCCCTTGATTATGTATTCGAAAATTGCTAATAATTTTCGATATTTCATTCCACGTTCCTTTTTCTACGTAATCAACTCACATGGTTCAGAGTGTTTAACTGTTTGTATAAGAGAGGCATTACAATCAATTAAACAGATCTTATGTTATTTTTTGATACATTATTGACTAACAAACATCATGAAGCAGAATCAGAAGGTTCAATACCTCACTTTCACAACTGACCTTTTGGAAAACAACTTTTCCAGTATTTAAGGTAATACTAGAATCAACAGTTGTCCCACACGACATCTACTTTCATCAAAATCCAATATAATTGTCCTGATTTTTACTTTCATAAAATCCTGTAAAATGATCTGTATTTGCGTGTAAAATCATTATTCCTATGAAAAGGGCGGAATTATTTCGACAGGCCTTGTGACGTGCAGACTAAATTTCAACCAATAACATCTTCCTAGTAATCCAGTAACGTAGGCAATACTGCGTGTATTGGTAATTTCGGCTCCTGTTACCAGGGTAACTGACACCGTAGATTGGAAATCGAAGAGGTAGAAGGTTTGTAGTGGTTAAGCCTAAACAAAACCGCCAGTAATTCCATGGGCCAATCTCTGTTGTTAATGGCGTGGACGGCAAATTCTGTTTAACGTATAAAAGTTCTTACATCAAATGCACCACTAAAATTCAAAGTATTATCTCAACATATTCGTATGTTTTAGAAAATAGATCTAGTTCGTACGCACTTGCATAAATACAGCGAGAAAATTCCTTCTAGCCTCTAAGATTAAAATACGCCATCAGATTAAGAATTGTACGTTGTTGTTCAACAAGCAGTAGACAAATCTCTGTCTGTGGGTGTAACAAGTAGCTTGCTCCGTTTAAGTCTTGTTGCTTTCACAAAGCGACAGCTTTTCTGCTAATACCAAAACACCAGCGCACACAAAGGAATTTAATTTCACTATCTGCTTAAAGGGGAAACGTAAAATAACTGTCCCTCCTTCTTACCGCTGATCCCATGAGAAATAAATAACATTGGCTTTTACGTACGGTATTAAAATGAAGATGGGTTAGATGGATAAAGGTGGGCAAAATGATACCAAGAACAAATAATAACAAGGCAATAATTTAACGTACAGACAATCGTGAGGTATAATTGGCGAAATTTAGAAGAAAATACATCTTCTTTACGCAATATTTTATTTACAAATCAGCGTTTTAATTGCTTATTAGTGTGCAGAAATTTCAAAGTTACTATCCGGTACAATGAGTCTGCGTTCTAAAGACAAAATTTTGCCAGGACATCTTAGAGAAAATTTTTAATTCGTCGATTACATGTATTATGCGCAATAGTTAGATGATGAGGGAGGATTTTATTAATCCGATTGGTTAGGATGGGTTACGTCATATTCGGTTAAATTAGGCTAGAGTAAGTTAGGTTAGTTAAGGGTATGCTTATTGATTACATGATAACAGGTGAATATTATAATCAAGTTGGGTTATGTTATGTTAAATTACGCTGTGTTAGGTTCGTGATGTGCATTATTTAAAGAGATATAATCAATTCAGAAATTTGTCTTGTATACGACTGTACAAAGCGATTCCATGTACTGTCCACATGAAATTACCTTCCTTAATAATAGAATACTACATCCCCGATTTTAGAATACCTGCACGAAACGGAAATGAGGTAGCTGTAATCTAAACAGGTAGGTCGGAAATGGGGAAAATTGATTCATGTTCGAGTTTCCACTGTAAATTTTTTATTTGTTCTATGAGGAGACATTTTATAACTGCTAGTTCAATAATAGATTCCTGTAATTGGAATCAGTACAAAGTTTCACATGGCACAGCATAAAATGTATGGAAACGGCTGGTAAAATTACGTACCTAATTTATTTAGTGTTGTGAGAAGTAATTCTAATTAATAAATGGAAGTTTCCTACACTCTAACATTCTATGGGTTAATAACATCTTATTAAAATATAAATTACTTTTTATGGCTATCTACTGGGTTGTTGCATCGAATACGATTATCACGTTTACCATACTCCACGGCACAACAACCCAGAAGATAACCAACCAACTTCATACTAGCGGCCGCGAGAATCTAAAAATCTCACTGAAATAATCAAAATTGCCCAAAAATTAAAATAAACAACGTTAGTGGAAACAGTAAAATGCATGTTCGGAAAGAAGCCTCCTTTCTCATACCTTATTCGAATGAAAACTCCATTAACTTTTACTCTTCTCCAGATATTAGTATCATCAGATCGCGAAAACACTACATGGGTGGTGCATGTAACGAGCATTAGAAAGTGAGAAATACGTACACAATTTTGTTTGGAACGCTTAATATTAGGAGAGTACTCGGAAGACCTAGGAGTATATAAGAGGATAATATTAAAATTGATAGTAAGATGGGAGTGTAACCTGGATCTATCTTTCTCGGGATAAGGGCGGACGGGATGGTGTTTTGAAGACGGTAATGTATTTTCTGTATCTATATAAGGCAGGGAATTTCTTGATTAGTTAAATATAGACTACTACAATCTTCTAGCACGTCATGAAAACTCTGCTCAATAAATTTGTTACATGGCAGACTGAGAATTCCTGTTTGTAATTGTAGAAGGTGCATATGGAGTAAATAAAATATTTGTTTAATGCATTCACCTGCCGGTGACATTCAATTTCAAGCATACAGTTTGATAGTTTCAAGAACATATACCGGAAATGAAATGCTCGTAATAGTTCATGTATTTCGTTCCTCGTTAGAACCGTGATTTAATGTATACGTGTGGTTAATTAAAATGAGGAGAAAACGTATAGATTAAATTGTGTGGACAAAATTGGACGAAACAACAAACACGTTTTTGAGAGAGGATTAAATGTCCTGAGTGCCAAGACTAAGTTCTCTTCTGCCAGAATGTTGCATTAAAAATTTGTGTTTATTTCTATTAATATAAAATTAAATTGGCGAATTTTAAAAGTTCATAAAAATTGGGGTTCACATAATATTTAAAATTCACACACAAGAATCCTTCAGGAGAAGCAAAATTTTGCTCAGATAGTAAAACACACCAGGTTTACCAATTAGCAATACAATTCGAAGCCCGAACCAAGAAGTCAGTTCAAACTTTGGTATCTATTAATCTGCAGCTTTGCTGAATTTGACTCGTTGAACATGAGGCGAATTAATTACATTTAACTACTTGCAAAACTCCTATCAAGCTCATGGTCTATAGGAGAGTTCTCGAGGGACAAAGGGGTTTCTGAAATAAGTGCATTATTTCTAGGAGTGGCGGTGACAGACTACGTCAGCAACTATTTAACAAACCACTGTACGAAAATATTTCTTTAAGGTGATATCATCATCATCTCTGGATCTACAACCCAGTGTGGGTCTTGGACGCCTCTTCTGGAGGTTACTTAATCTAGGATTTGAGACTTTCGCGGCGAGTACAATCAATAAAATCTTCTCGGGCCATCAGCCGCGTCAACTAGTTACCGTAGTACACCGACGTTTCGGGAACCAACTTCCGAGGTATCCAGTCATATCGTAACCCTGATAATGGGGACAGAGTTGGTTCCCGAAACGTCGGTTTACTACGGTAACCAGTTGACGCGGCTGATTGCCCGAGAATATTTTATTGGTTACTTAATCTATTTTGACATTTTGGTAGGATGACTCCTTGGACGAGTGACAGGCCAGTCGCAAGACTTTAAGGAGATATGCCCATTTAATTTTCCAATGACCCGAAATAATAAACGCGTGGATTAAAAAATGGTTTCTATATCTATCTTCAAGGAAATCACAGTGCTATTCTAAGCACGGATGCATGCACAAGACTGACGTAAACACAAATTTTCCAATACTCATACATACGAAAAATGTAACGAATATCATCCTATCGTATCATGCACACGACAACACAGTACCTATGAGTTATCAACAGTGGCTGATGGATTTGTTCATGTAGTCAGCCCTACGGGTAGACCACGGAAAAGGTTTCTACTTTCTTCCTTATAGATGGCATTAAATATAATGAAATTATTTAATTAACGCTCATCATCACACCCCTTGTTGTAAACATTATACAATCAGATACTTTTGATTCAGTGACAAAGAATAAAGCACGTAATTTACCTCAGACTTTCAGGTTTTGTGAAACGTTCCCATGACAATCTGTGAAAGTACATATTTAAGAAACACCCTGCATACTGAAGGTAAACACGTGGTTCCACTTGCTAACTGTACATTCATTTCTGCTTCTATTACCTCCCAGAGGCAACATAAAGGTGCTATGATTAGATGATGACAGCGGTACATTAAACAGACCTACGCATAGGCACCTCAGAGCTATGAGCTGTAAAGTTATGTAGTGTAATAATTTCAAATAGTCATGTAATTAAAACAAGCATACACCAAGAATACACGAATAACTATGGCCTTTAATCAACAATTTCTTCTCAGGCGGTTTAATTAGTGTAACTATTTTAAAACTTACATTAAATAATTATTCTAGAGTGAGTCTATCAACGGAGACATGACCTATACATTCTTCTTATGAGTTTTTTTTAAAGGTGTAATTATTTTAGAAACTATGAGCCTTATGAATTTACGGAATCCTCAATTTTAAACCAAAATTCATTAAAATATTATTTCAAATTTAGTTATTTCCTGAGATGATAAAGTTGCGTCATATTGTGATAAATATATATTTGTTTAAATCTTGTCAGTCTAATCACAATAAAATTCCTATTAAATATTAAAATATTACAATAATTAACATTTAAATATTAGTTATTTCCGTAAGAAAGCTATACTTCTCCATTACAAAGCTCGGTGTTCGATGGTGTCTAAGGGAAATCGCTGTTTGTTCTGAGAATCATGAAACAAACATAAATACACTCTGTACGCAAAATACAAGTAGTTATAACTGTTCAAGCACGTGACATAAAGTTTCCATCTGTCTGTCTGTCTGTCTGTCTGTCTGTCTTCCTGTAATAATTCGACAACATTCGAAAGCATTTTGAGGAACATTTTTGTTGGGATACCTTATTAAAATCTGTCGACAGATTCCAAGTTCAATTAAAATGTAAAAATTGTAATTGGAATCCGCAAACCAGAAGGTTCCTATCGGAAATCTCCCGTGAAACCTCCGTGAGTAAATCTTCATCCAGTCAGCAGGCAACCATGTGGGGAATCAACTCAGACCCCACTTGTTCCACTTTCAAATGTCAAAGTGCCACAATTGTTACGCGATGCTTACACTTCCTAAATTGTTCTCATCTCCAAGACTTAGAAAATGGCTCAGAGGCTCATCGAGTTCTTTCCCAACTACTTGGGGTTGGAGATAAATTTACCTACGACCACATTTAGGTCTTCATGGCTAAGGTAATTTTTTTACAAAGCTAAATACGTACATGAACACAAAAGACAGCAATTATAACGTTTCATCCCTCGCTGTCAGTTCACCATTAAGCATAACTCAGATATCTGTCGAACGATCAACACACAACCGTGTCACGTACAATAGATCAGCACTTCAATACGCTCATATTGATTTCTATGTGCTGTTTCAACAAGCATTCATGCGACTCCTTTATCTGTTCTAACATGAAACAGAAAGACAATACAGACAAGCATTGATTTTGAAATCATGAAAAGGTCACCACGTGTAACATTAAAGTTTCCTACTTCATTTGTTAAAAGCAGAGGCTTGGTAAGTTCCGAACTTGTATTTAATTTTATGTTTGAAAAATGTACAGGACTGACGTACAGACAAATTAGCAGAGCGAAATAATTTCTGTTTGTTGAATCGACGTCTGGATTAATGTTTCCTAAAAATGGGCACTGACCTGCTGTTACAATGACCAAATACCATTCTCCAAATTTTAGAATTATATAACCACCACAGTTGAGAACCTGCGTTTACAATTCCTTGCTATGTGGTTACGTTCTTGCGTCTACATTATAAGGTAAAGATAATTCCGTCTCTCAGAATAAAGTGTATGTGTAAACAAATTAGCCTAATCACACGGCTTCAGAATGTTATGACATAGAAGTAGACAAATTCGGCATTTTGTTTTTACATTAGTGTTTTAACGAAAGATAATTGAACTACTCTTTCTTAATGCACTCAGCAAAAGAAACTTCATTTTCTGTTATAAAATCTGTTTTAATAGCTAAATAATGCCACCTGCAACATTTTACGTATTTAAGCAACCTCCTTGATTTTATTTGTCTGACGACAATATAGAAATATAAAAATAACAAAGTTCCTCTTAACATAATGCCATCCATTTTGTAGTCAAGTAATTTCTTAGAATCCTTCGTAAACTGCTAAAACATTTTTCATTTCATGCAATTTCTTAACAAATGTAAGGTAAAAAAATGTTTACTGATTTATTCATGGTGTGTTTAACGTCTTCTGCAAATGAATACGTTATGCCACTTGTTTCCTCTAATGGTAGACGTATTACGAATCGGAAACAATATGGATGGAAATATGAGTGGAATATTTTCCTGTGGGGACTAGGGAATATTTACAGTGATTATAGGCCTATACTCAATTACAGGAAATGTTTATGCATGGTTTCCTTTCAATAAGTAATTTCAGTAGGTGAGTAAGCCTATACAAGTTGATAGAGCATTATTTATATTAAAAACTTCAACTTCAATAAAAATTTCAGCTTAAATCGATATTTTAATATTATTAAAATACAAATGCTTTTCGTATAAATCAATAATATTGGCATACACTAGCACAACCATACCTACGTAATTATAAGAACGTACATACATACATATTAATTTGTGTTCCTGTTACTTGTGACATTAATTTCAGTTTTGTTATTCGCGTTTCTCCCCTATACATACGCACATACGCACATACGCAGTACATTATTTCCAGTGTCATGTTGTTTAACGAACACCATAACATAATTTACCTGCTGGAATAAAAAGGAAAGCAATGTTTTCCTGTCTGCTCCAGCCCATTCTATGAGTCACACATAAAGATATATGATTCACTATACTCAACGTACGAAGCGAGTTAACTGACTCCCCAACGCATCACGAAAACTCAAAAAATAAACAAGGGATTCCTTAATTTCTGCATTAATATACCGAAAAACACGATCCATGACTTTAAGGTTTTAACGTTCAAAATTTAACGTAATGTGAATCTAAGCCAGTAGATATTATTCGCATGCCTAAGTATATAATTGATTTTATTACTAACAAATTTTAATTAATTTAAGATAATATAATGAATATAAAGTACATTGCACTTTTTACAAAGTACTGTTTAAGTGCTTGGGTCAATTAGTTATATATACTTCTTTATTTGATGTACACAGTTTATGCGAACTGGTTTAATGCTGTAGACCATATGGTCTTAAATTTTCAGTATTGTTTCTTTCGTTATGAAGGTAAACCTCGTAAGATTTGAGGTTTTCACAGCGGTGAGTATGAAGATTTCTGTCTTCTGGGTTGTTGGGCTTTGTAGTCTGGTAGATATTTATCAACGTTTCAGAGGTCATACTGCCTCCGTCATCAGGGCGATTCATGACCTCTGAAACGTTGGTAAACATCGACCAGACTACACAGCGCAACAACCCAGAAGACAGAAATCTTCAAGGTAAACCTCGTACATCAACACTAAGCTGATCCAACAATATTTCGCTTAACCTTGTGAAGAATTAATTCTAAATTATATTTAAACGTTCAGTCTCTACCTCGATTAAATCATAACCCTTTCCCGATACAAACATAATTTGCTTAATACTGTTTAGGGAGATAATCACTGTTTATTCCGAGAATCTTATGAAAAATAAATACACCCTGTGGACTGAGTGGTACAGCAGGTGGTCCATACAGTTATCACCGTGATTTAGAGGGTTAAATAAATTTTTCCAGTGCTCTGGGGTTGCGCTATTACGTGACATTCTCCACGTATGATACAAAGCCTTACAAAGTTTCCATGAACTTTGCAGTGCACAACCATCTATACACTTTGTATCATTAACTATGCGACGTAATTACATTTCGTCAGTCTTGTAGACTCGTCTCTTTAATTTTCTTTTTCAGAAATACATATTTCATGATCGCGAAAACACAAACGTGACAGATTTTAAATTCTGGAAACACTCGTTTGAGAATGCATGTCCGCACACAGAACAGAATGTGTCGGTGTGTGTGTGAATATTATATGAAGGGTGGAGATGTGAAAAACGTTATGTACAGAAGAGTAGTTAAAGAGAGGAGAAAGCTCGTATTGTAGTTGATTTAAATGAGTTCTGGAAATTTTCTATTGTCCCAAGTGCCTTTACTCTCTTAACCAGGCCTTTTTACATGAAGGCTGTTATAGGTGGAATGTGTTTGGGGGACTAATCCCAGCCAATTTACACGTTCACTCTTGCGTACCTAACTCCTTTCGTGAAACCCACAAAGGCATGGTCAAGCTTTCCATGTACGCGTGTGTTTTTATGCCCGTATGGTATGTCGCCTTAAAGGAAGCAGATTAAAGCGTTGTGACCCTAAAAAAGGGAGGAGTCCCTCATGAAGAAGAAAGTAGTGTGGAATTTTCAACTATGAATGAGAAATTAAGCATATCCAGAGCAATGACTTAAATCTCAGACAAACATCACAATGAGGTTTATGTACACTGATTTACCCAAAATTTGTAGTTTATTTATTTAAAGACGTTTTTCTGTAGCCCAGACCATATAGCGTCGAATAAGAGGGTGATAGTGAATTGGAAAGGATGTGGAAGGAAGCGTTCGTCGCCTAATTTGAGGTACTATCCAGGCATTTGCCTGGAAGGACTGAGAAAAACCACGAAAAAATCCAGGCAGGATCGCCGGTCACCGGGCCGGATTTATTACGAAAAAAAACTATTTTTATTATAAAAGTTCGAATAATAAAGTATAATATCCCTTACTAAATTTATATAGAAGAAAAATTTAAAAAGCTATTACTCAAATTCTATCAATAGAAGAAGATATGTTTTGTGAAAGTTTTGTTACGTTCACTAAGTAAAAATAACATGAAATTTCGTACATCAATAAAGAACTTGATAAGGAAGAGGATACAAACAAGGTGTTTTAGACTCCTGTATTTACTAAGCTAATCCGGCTCTCATATTAGGGTCCAGGGTAGATCTCACGGCATACATATCATAAACTCCCCGAAGCCTTCAATCCTGTAAACCCATTCAATAGCTATGGATCCCGGCAATGTTCACGACCAGACCACGTAGCCACTGATTCAATCCATCTTACATATAATGCAGCTCTGTGCTTTGCCAGAACCAGAAATAGACGAGAATTCATTTTAAATCACAAAGCTATACTCAACTGAGATACAGCAGGACAGGACACTCCATAACACGTGTTTCATATAAAATAACAAGTCACTATGATGAAATAATAAGTCTGTCAAAGACACGTGTATAATTGCAATAAAGTCAACGAGCACTTTAATCGCATTGACTGTACTGAAATAGTAGACATAATTTAAAATTTTCAGTGCTATACTCGTTTCAGTCACAACTGCCATGAGCGCTTAATAATTATTTTATTATTTATTTAGTGTTCTGTCTGACGACAGGTCCATATGAACAGGATCCTTCCATCCTTTTCTCGGACTGGGACCTGTTCATATACGTTCTTGGCAGATGATCCAGAAGTGGTTTGCCATTGCCTTCTTCTGTGTAATTGTTGGGATGCCACGGAGAAACCGGGGAAACCCCCGGGAGGAAAACTTCATGTTCCCTAGACCACGGCCTTCCCCAACATAAGTTATAAATTCGGGCACCGCCGGGAATCGAACCCGAGACCCCAGGATTACAAGGCCAGCGCAATCACTAGTTACAGAAATAAATTTTGACTTATTGCTGAAATGTGTACAATTGAAATGCTACGAAGATGGCTCAAAACACGACGAAGACGCTGAAATTTAGAATCATCACAGACTAATCTCAATCATAAAAATTCTTACTAGTTTCAAACATCGTGTTCTTTCATTCCACGTAACCTATTTATAGAATGAAGTGTGATGCAAATGTAATTATGTAAATGAACTGACAATCAAATATGCTGGCTGTATATTCATACCAAAACCAGAATTTCAGAAAATCAGAACATAGACTACAGCTTTATTCTATGGAAACCGTAAAATAGACAGCAACTCTTGCTGGAAGTTCAATAATCCCCTGCCTTCGTCTGGATTCTCTGAGGATCTTGTCTAGGGATTTTGATACACTTTGTCAAAGCCGCGTCCCCTCGTAACTTCAAATCCTGGCAACATTCTGATCCTTCACGACTACGCACGAAGTAATATGAAGCAAAGTTAAGAGTAAGGGATTAAGTCAAAGTTTGGTGAAGGTATTCAAAAGTCTCAGTCTGTTCATTAACGTCAGTCGTACTTCCCGTTTCCAGTAATCTTCTGTCAGTAACGCACGCAGCTGATTTTAAATTACGTTTTTGTAATATTACAAAGTTCGTATTTCTTAATGTTTCATGCGCTTGGTGGTCGTGACTTTGACTTGTCTCTTTTCAAACAGAAGCCTTTCAAAAAATGAAAAATTATGTACAATTAAAGGACATGCTACCTTCATCTGTCAAGGCTTTTAACCTGTGCAATTGTTGATGAATCTTTTCAAATTTAGTATGGAAATTTATTTTCCATATCAGGCAATCAAGCACGTGTCTGTTTATCGTATTACATACACACGCATGCATAAACCTACAGAAATATAGGAATTCTTACAGTTATGTTCAAGAAGAACTTTCAAAATATCGAGTTCACGTTATTTTATTAAAAATAAATGTTTAATTTACGTGTAAAATGATGCTGTCTTCTGGGTTGTAGCTCAGTGTAATGTGGCAGAAGTAGACCAAAGATTTGGAGGTCCTTAATGACTCATTGCCTTTTTTTTAGTGTTCTGTCTGACGACAGGTCCATATGAACAGGATCCTTCAATCCTTTTCTCGGACTGGGACCTGTTCATATACGTTCTTGGCAGATGATCCAGAAGTGGTTTGCCATTGCCTTCTTCTGTGTGTGAATGGGATGCCACGGAGAAACCGGGGAAGCCCCCGGAGGAAAACTCCGTGTTGCCTAGACCACGGCCTTGCCCAACACAAGTTATAAATTCGGGCACCGCCGGGAATCGAACCCGAGACCCCAGGATTACAAGGCCAGCGTTCTAACCGCTAGACCACCGTGGCGTCTTCATTGCCCTGCTAGTTTAAAAATATTTTTATTGCAAAAAAAAAAAAACAGACGCTGGCCGCACAAAATATATTGGCAGGCTTTGGGCTTAGAATCCCAGACTAAGACAACAACCTAAGAATTTCAGAATAATTTTGTATCGCTAACGATATTTTAAGCAACTATACACGTAACTCGGTGTTTCACTTTGTTTTATTCAAAGTTGTTGCAAGAAAGTGTTTCGCTGTACCTGATACGCTGGTAGTCGTTGTGATCGCACAGGTTTACAGCCAATTTGTAAAACGCTCTTGCGTCAAAGTGGCCAAACGCTGGAAAGTGGAGGCAGTTCAAACGGGAAATTAGCATGTGTGCAAGTTAACTTCGTAATTACATTTGCCGCGGGCTTCCCCGCAAATCTAACCGTGTCAACCAATGCATCGACCAAAATCCACTGCCATTCCATTGTATCAGTAATATTTAGCATCTTTCAGCTTTAATTATCCTTTCCTCTAAATATATACTATTATTCTACGACGTTATATCTTCGACAGATAATTATGTCGTTTACATATGAAAATTACAGTTTATAATTTCACATGTACTTTTTCAGCGTGTTATTTCATTCATCTTCATAAAGAAATATCCTCGAATGCCTCTCCTCTGCATAACTACGTATATTAGGATAGGGTGGAGCGTGATTATAGTCGTGCACAAATCTGTATATTACATATCATAAATGCATTGCACCAGTAATAGTTACTAGAGTACGTGAAGTTTAATAGCCTGCGAAATTAAAGACTGCAGTTGAAACTAATTCCACCCAAACTCTTTCACTGCATATATTTTCCATTACCCCTTCGCTCAAAACTACGCAGGTAGTTAAATATATTTACTCCTAATCCCTGGAAATATGCCTAACAAATTTATATAAAACGTCTTCACCAACCAAAATAGTGTCGTTAATTAACCTAAGAGTTGATCTTTGAAGTAAATTTCCTTCAATAGTTTATAACAATTTAACAGATACATTCCCCGACATATTTATGAAATCCCATATTTTAACCTTATTTAAAGCTAGCTTAATCATATCATTAAATCAATTTGTCTTATTTTCTAAAAATATCTGTTATATACGCAAAAGTCTCTCAACGTCTTATTTCTGCTAGGGTTTCTAACCTTGAACTTTCGTCGCAAGGGAATAATGCCTCGTTCATCTCATTATTCTCGATTTAACTAACTGCAAGTTTTTTTTTAAAGTAATTTTTATTTTAAAGTGAATATCTCGAAAACATTTATCTTCAGAAATATCACGTATGTATAAATTTAACCAAGAAAATAAATAGCGAAATCCACAACAATGTCCGTTTAAGATTTGAAATGTAGCCTTCAGCATACACAACAGCTTACAAGTTCAAATGAACTTCAGTAGTTTCAGAATTATGTTTACAGTAATTGCATTACAAGTGTCTGTGTTGTCACATCCATGTAGAAGTCGAAAATTACCCGCACATCGAAAGTTCAACAAACAGAGAACAGTGATACACCCATAAACCCAGAAGTTATATATAAATAATGTTCGTTTGTACACGTAATTATTCACGCACAGTGTTCAACAGTATCCACACAATATAGTTATGAAGCTTCATAAATATTAACCCAAAATCCGCAAAAAAAACTCAGTTGTTACAGACACGCTAGGATATGAAGGTAGAAGCGCGTAAGTTTTTGGTAGTCTGAAGAGAGAAAAAATTACGTTACCATCATGTAAACGAGAATATCAGAACGGATTGCAAAATAACATATCCTAGTTATGACGTACGCTGAGGAAAATAATTGTTTATTACACATTATTTCTGGTGTAACAGAACTAGTTTTGTTTTAGAACACAAGTTTCTGTTCTGACACCACGTAGAAGTTGGCTTACTGAACAGCCAGGTTAGAAAATAACCCTGGCATATTACAAACTCACGTTAGCTGGTTTGTCCACCTTTGCGACGGTGCCACAATTCAAAATCAGGCTCAGCGTTAACAGTAAATCACGCAAAAGATTAAAATCAATATCCACTTTTACTCACCATAATGTGAAGAATCGAACGCCAGTTTTGTATTCCTTCTCATAAACGTTCTTTTTCTACTGTTTTCACATTACTACGCTTACACACGAAACACTAAAACACAATTAACGCACTCAAACTTGATTAAATAAATCATCACTTACAATTTGTCACTTCCTAGCTTGCCGCCACCGAAATAAAAACGATACAGATTCTATTAAAATATCCGATTTGGCGCATTGGATTATCGGCCTCATTTACGCGGGAGACAAACAAAGACTGCTCGCTGCGTGCTCGTCTTGCAACTAGCAACTGGAGCATCGATGTGACCTTGGCGATGCAGGTGGACAGTCCAACGCACGTGATTAAGCAACAAGCTCTTTCTTTATAAGCCTGGAAGACTGCAAACGTGTTACGGACCCGCCAGGCGTAACCAGTGTTCCTAATTCAGTTTTTTTAATGAAGGGGCTACTAGCCCTTCGCACGACACCAAATTTTGAGGACCTGCGTTTGTTTTCTTGTTCTTTTATGCATATAGCGTCGAAATCACGACAAATGTTCCAATCTAGACCTTTCCCTGGTATAACTGCGCCAGTGCTTACCTCCTGTGCATCATTATCTGTCATCTATACCAGTGGTATTCAATCTGGGGTACGCGTACAACCAGGGGTACGTGAAATTTTAAAAAAAAAATATATATATTATTTTATGATAAACACTGAATAATCAGTAATTTAATTTATTTTAGATGTAGATTATATACTATGTAGAACTTGAATTATACACCAACAATTTTGAGGGTACGAAATTGAAGAGAAATTATATCTGGGGGTACGCGAACAAAAAAGGTTGAATTCCACTGATCTAGACGAGTTTATTTTGAGATGGATTCATCCATTAAAGCACAGTAGTACCTATATTGACCCAAGTTCTAACATTCAACAATATACAAGCTTAAGTTAGGAAATTGTAACATTTTGGGTTCTCATGGCTGTCTGCTGGGTTGTCACGACGTGTAGTCTTGTAGGAGCGCGCCGACGTTTCAGAAGTGCTTCTTGCCTCCATTATCGCCCGAATGATGAAGGCAGGAGCACCTCTGAAACGTCGTTAAACTTCTACCATACTTCAGTACAATATATTCATTATTCTTCAGCAATAGACTTCAGTACCTGGATTGCCCCTGGAAAATGAGTATGTTACAACACAGATTTCACTGGTAAAATAACAAAAAATTATTCTTAAATGTTAAGATCTAGTATTCAAAAGGATAGATTCTACCAATGCAACATTACGCCATAACACTCAAGTCAATTGAAGTGATTATAAGTAGGATTGTACCAATGGAGCACATCGGACGTCCGTGCGGAGACGAATTTCGTATTCAGGTCTCGTTGCGATGGACCTGCATGCATAATATTGTTTTCCTAACGAACTAGTAGGTAGGCCCGTGCAAGGAGGCCGACATACTGCTTCTCCGTGTTATCCTGCCAGGTTACCTACGTGCAAACCTAATGAAAGTAAAAGTGAATTAAGCCTGTGATGAGAAATGCACACAATATTATACTCGGAACACCTAAAGGGAAGGGACCATATGAGACATTTAGGCGTAGATATGAGTTTAATATCAAAATAAATCTTAAATATATAATGTTAACGTGTGCAATGAGATTATGATTTACGACAGGGTCCAGATATCGTAAGAAATCGGAAATGAGAGATGACTGTCCTGGGATGCTGTACCGTTTAGTCTGGTAGGAACTGACAGACAATTCAGAGAAGCTTGAAGATTTCTGTCTTCTGGGTTGTTGCGCTGTGTAGTCTGGTTGATGTTTACCAACGTTGCAGAGGTCATACTGCCTCCGTCATCAGGGCGATGAGTATGAAGATTTCTGTCTTCTGGGTTATTGCGCTGTGTAGTCTGGTCGATGTTTACCAACGTTTCAGAGGTCATACTGCCTCCATCATCAGGGCGATGAAACGTTGGTTAACAGCGACCAGACTACACAGCGCAATAACCCAGAAGACAGAAATCTTCATACTCACCGCTGTGAAAACCTCAAATCTTACAGAGAAGCTTACTTCCTCCATCACCAGGGCGATGATTGAGGCAGTGCGTTCCTCTGAAACACTGGTCAATATCTAC
>NW_019060064.1:111725-130126 GCF_000696155.1 Zootermopsis nevadensis
ACATACAAAAAGACAACCATATTCATACTCGTCGCATTCAGAACTTAAAATCTAACTTGGTAATGAATGTTCGGATTACATAACAGACGGGGAACCCTTGAATATCTGAGCGACTTTTAGCTTATCAAAAAGAATTATGTTCCGTGGAGTTAGTAAGCTACTTTCGTAATGAGGTAACACATTATTTTAGACGATGTGGCCAAGAACAAATATTTGAGCTCGTTCCTAGCTCTAATATTTTTCTTCCTCTCTCCCTCTCTCAGTTTTCTCCAGAGGGCTCTGATTTAAAGCGATCTTCCTACGCCTAAATATCACTGTCGCGGTCCGCCTTCAAGATTTTGCTTATTAATCACACAGAATGAAGACAAATAGATAACTGGTACAAAATGACACGAAGAGATTCTAGAAACGCGAAGAAAATGAATGGGACCAACTGAATTTGGAGTGAGTTTAGAAGACGCAAATACGACTGAGCACGCAGACCTCACAATGTTCTACTAATCACAACACATTAGCCTATGTAGTAAAGAAATTAAACTATATTTTCTAAATACACAGTAAGAAGAGTGAGTAATTTATTATCAGTGGAATTTTACGAAGTTAAGTGCAATTATAATATACAATTATTAATTTATACGGACATCTGCAAGACAGAGGGAATAATTAATTATAATACAAGAATGTGCTTTTCCAAATGTCGTATTATGAGAAACTAATATCAACTAGTCTCTCGTAGAGGACGAAATTTAATTCTCATCTGAATTACATTGTCCATTCTGAAATGCTAAATCACACATGTGCCCTTAGCTTTGATTTATTTGTCCTTAGCAGTACGTCCGTAGAGACTGTAATTGGGAGGTTGTGGTAGTGGAAACATTTTGGTGAATTATTTTACATGAAAAGACCGTGCAGTTTTTGTATACACTAAAACTGGAAGCACTTTTGCACCATAAATACGTTTGATATTTTCCTTTATCTGGTATATAATTGATATTCACGTACACCTCAGGAAATATATTATATCCAACATAATTGTGATCACAAGAGACCGTTACTGGACCTTAACCCAAACCAAATCAATCCAGTCTGCATTCTCTAAACCCATTTCTTTACAATTTATTTATATATTATTATTCTCTCTGTGCCTGATATTCCTGATATACCCCTAGAGATTTAGTAACTAAAACTGTGTGTACATTAGTCATTTTCTCTTGCATCTCATGAAAGATCTAAAATTTTCGCTTTAAACATTTTTCGGTGCGGTGAATAAACAAGATACATTTTTCATTTTCTTGCATTTGTGAACTAAAGTTTACTATATTTTACGAATTTTACAGCTAGTTTCTCCTTCTCTCAGTTGCTTGTTTGAATAAATTCCATTAAAGTGACAGTGTTCCTCGTATTGGGACAATGTGCCGGGGGGTTCTTGGTACACTTGTCAACGACGTATGGTTCTCGGCATCACAGCAGAACCCGCGTCATATCCGATTTCTCTACCGAAAATGTTCCCCCGAGGTCATTCAACTTCCATCCCAAATCAGTTTAATTTGTATTTCAGCTCTCATGTTTTTCTATAACACAGGTAGTCATGTCTGTTGAACCACTACAGCATCTGAAGTAACATATAAGGTACGTTTTGATTCGTTAGTGATTGGAGTTTATTTGAAATGTAGATGTAGGAAGGCCACGGGAGTGCAAGTATTTCCTAAATTAAATCTTCTCAGTTGTACATGCTTTATTAATGTGTTCATGCATGCGCTACAAATAAAAATATTTTTTTTCAAAAATGATGAGACTTCAGACAACACTGTATATAAACCAAACACATTCCGTTTTACAAATATGTTTCCAAATTAAAGTCTGAGCTTTGAAATATGTCATATAAAATTGTTTATAAAATAGGTAGCTTTAAAAACTGTATAGTTAAATTTATTCTTCTTAGAAGCATGTATTACGCTAGAGAGATATGCACCGAAATCAATTTTTTCTGACAATATTTAGTTTGTAACACAAATATAAAATTACACTGAAAACAATTTCAAAGTACAATGACCCCCTTGAACTGAATCCTTGATTCACTTGTATCTAGCGTATACCATTATATTATGTTTATTTAAGTTGTATTTTAACATAGTTCTTTTGCCCAATTTTAGACTTAAGTTGTATCTTCCCTTCAGATTCTCCCGAATAAAATTTCGTATACAGTTCATACTTCATTCATCCGTTCCAACAAGATTATTAATCCAGTCCTTAATTGACTATTGCGAACAAGCGAAAGGAACAGGAAAGAATTAATATCCAATGGGTGCAGTGCAATTTCTATTTGTATCTATTGAAAGCCCGGTGGTACCTCCATGTACCACCTGCTCCAACTCTCAATAACTCAACATTTTGTGTTTAAGTAATTTCGGCATACGATTATTTCCTTAACAGGATTAACAAGCTGAGATTTGTAGTGGAGAAGTGTTGTGTTTTCTTTGAGGTAAGGGTTGGATGTTTATTATTTGATGAACTTCGGCTTTAAAGGATTAAAATTCCTAAGCCTTATCTCTTTTGGTCTTCAAATCAGTCTTCATTTGCTTTTATTCAAAGATGGCTGATTAGTAATTAGTGTTGAAAAGCGGCCTATATCGAGCCGGATCTTCGGGTCTTCCTACAAATTACGTCTGAAAGCTTCTGTGGTAAAACCAGTAATAACAACTCTTCACTGCCTACTGAATACATACCACAAATTATATTTTGCATGTTCAAAAGCGAAAAAGTCTATTGAAAACCATAAGCCTGTGTTTAAAATGGCTGGTTCCTACATGATTTAATAACTCTAACGGCGACAGAAACTGTTCAACGTCGGAAAAAAAGCAGACTGCTGAATTTCAGATACGTTCAGTGACTTATTTGAAGGGCCTATAGGAGCAAGAGAAAACGTATTTTTCACTTGACGCTTTTAAGAAATAAAGAGTTAAAATATAATCATCTATTCGTCAAATTTTATTAAATCCACAGTAATAGAGAAGCGGAGATAAATACGAATTATAAAAAAATTACGTTAACTTTTTGAATACCTCTGACAGGTATAAAAAAAATTTTACGTTCATAACAGAATAAGAAATTTAACAATTATTACAGCGTTTATTTCTGTAATTTACAGCAATCACACAAAAACAAGGAAATTTAATTTGAAACAGGCACGACTTATTTCTGTTTCATTTATATACATCACGAAATAGTTTAATTATAATACATACAAGCCGATAAAAAAAAAAGATCACACTGAGTTACAAACACATAATTTAATAGAAAAAACATACATTTAATGTCTGTCAGTAATTTTTCCTGACATTGATAAATCCCTTTTAAGTCATTTTTATAGGTCGTAGGCTTCGGTTTGTTCACAAAAAAAGGGGAGCCTGGGGCTGGCTATAAGCTTGTTTTGACTTAGCTTCCAACCGAAATAGAATACAGGACTTAAGCATAACTTTTCAACACGGATGTGCAGATTAATATGATCACAAGAGATTATCGGATATGAATAAATTCCCACCTTTATCTATAGCTAGTTCAGGTTTTCATTACATGTAAAAAGACCGCATCAAAGTATCTGTTAGGCATATACAAATTTATAAACAAATTACCAATCCTAAAAGTTCAAACACTAATAAAATAATCATGTAATGGATCGATGGATTAATTACGTGGATAATCGACTACATTTTTAAAGGGATAAAACCTTTGTATTCAAAATTAATACTACAGCATTTACCACAACAAATACAAAAGCATAGGCAGATCTTAACATGTGGCTTTCATGTAAACTTGGTGAATAATTAACAAACTACTCATAACATCCTCACGTGTCAAATAGAATTGCTGTAGAAAGTTATGTTTTCAATTAATAAAACAGCAAATTATTCACAGTAACAAAATAAATTGGTAATGTAACTGAGTTGTAATTAAGCAAGAAGCCATGTCTGCATGGCTAGTATACCCTCTGTAATTAATTTGCTGTAACCGTACAATGCTTGATTTTGAACATGCCATTTTTCTCCCAGAGGCCCTTTAGTTTCGGTCGTTGTGTATATTATGTGACAATGTCCAAAACAGAATTGCACTGGGGATCTGGGAGCGAAATTATGTCATAAATGGCCACAGAGTGCAGTTATTAAAGTGCTGATGATATTAAAACGCGAAACTTAAAAATGGACTTACTCTGACATTATTGTTTTCAGGATTTGTATTTCAGAAGAAATTTTACTCATGTACGTTATGTCCACAGACAGAATAAAACTAGTTTCGAAAGGTGTTTTCTATAAGTACATAAAATTTCCAAATATAATCTTTATGCCACACAATCTTTATCTCCAGCACAAACATAAAAACAGCTCAACCTTCAATTTGCTACGTTTACAATTTTAATGTACTCACATACTTGTCGCATTTATGTTTTAGGAGTGGTAAGTCTGCAGACTCGGTTCACATTGGAAGAGGGACTGAATATGATACAGATTGCCCGCTGAGAATCAAACCCAAGTCTTCCAACTCATAAACAGTTCCTTTACCAACTGAGCTATGAATATTGTGATATATTGTGCACCTTGCAATTATTATACTGACGAAGACACTACGTAGAATTGATTAGCATTTCATGGCACGAAATTTGCCACGAGGGAGTTGTAACTAGGAGGTAAAGTGTTGTAGGAGGTACTGACGAGAAGTTTATGCTTCTGTTGAACTATGATGAAGTTTAGCTTTGAGGAAGAAATGCATTTCCATGCTTATAACTTCCCTGTATGATGTACCTATTATATCAATTTAGATACACATATTAGAATAGTCTACATCACAGAGGTGACGCCATGAAGCAAAATACTTCTTGATAGGTTAGTCTTTCAAGAAATTTCCCTCCATTAATGTTTCAATACTGTTTTCACAGACGCACGATAATATAGTCCACATCCTTACACCCTATTCCTTTAATGAAGTAATTTCCACAAATCACTTAAAAAGGATGATATTTCACCTGAAGCAGGTAAATGTCATGAATTTCGTCAGATCCCCCAGAAATGTTTTTGGATATTACCGCTTCCTTCCTTGTAATTTCCAATTCACTATTTATTAACTATTCTATCATCGATGATGTGTAGTCTGAGTCGCTGATAACGTCGTTAAATAATCTAGAAATAAATCGACGAATCACGGAATATTTAAATCGAGAGACCTTGATACTTAGAAATAAATCGACGAAACACAGAATATTTAAATCGAGAGACCTTGATACTGAATAAGAGGTTTAGAAATTCCCAAGGCGACGCAACGTCACTGTATAAACACAAAAATACCGATGTTCTTAATTCATGTATACTTTTGCAGTGGCGTTCTAACTTATTCAGTTGACTAAAACGAAGTAATTACCTAATTAAGTCGCTCACAGGAATTGCTGACTTCACAGATTATCTTGAAAATCACTCCACGCTTTACAACAGTAGCATTTTAGTCGTCTACTAAACTTGTGATTATTATGAGAGTGTAGAAGTCCTGTTACTACCGACGTTGTAATACTTTATTTGTGATTAAATCCTTAGTTCAGAAATATTCCTAAACTCCCATAACAACAATTTTTTAGATAGGCGATAAGCCCTATAAATATCCTACATAAAAGTAACACACATGTTGAACACCTTCTCCGAGACAAATTTGTTTTAAACTTGCCTTGTTTTAATAATATATTCTGTGTAAATTGGTATTTTATATCAGTGGAGCAATGTATGTATCTGCGAAGTTGAAAACATTATAAAATCATTTTCATAATGTAATAGCTAAAGCACCCGTTATTTTGAAGCAAAGGACTTGTTTATTACATTACATATATTTAGCAAACTCTTGTTAAATTTCTGTAAAAGGACGTGTACTTTACCTATGGAGTAAATATATCTCTTTCTTGTTTTGGTAAATCTGAAGTGGAAAACCAGTTCCAATCCACGCTGAAGCACTACACACAGAGTCATCTACTGTTCTCACAGCACATAACTTATGAACACAATAGAGGTTGTATTTTTTCTATATAAGGCCTAGACATTTATATAAACTGCCGTCAGAAACACAAGCGACTGAGTTTGTTGATGGTTATATACTGAACCCATTCCCACACTTTCCATGTTATTATAATCTATTTTGAGAGGATTCTTTCTTTAAGTTCCACACACACTCACCCCTTCATTATAACAGCCCTTGTGAATATTGGCGGAGAGCGATAAAATATGTGAATAACTCTGCAAACACAGATACAGAGTATGAAGAGTTGCTTCGTAGTCCAGGGTGTTTAAAGTTTCCTGGAAACGGAGCCAAATTCACACACGCTTCAGAACAATATCTTGTCTTCCATTGCAATGATTAATTCTTTAAATCCTAGTCCGAGTTACAAGTGAACCAGCTACTTTAACAGTTAGAAACTGTGCATTTTATATTTATGGGTTTCGTATAATCGATTCTCGCTGTAAGCAGGGATTATTTCCTTAAACAGCACTAATCAGCTTATATTTGTTATGGAGGAAAAGTGTAGCGTTTCCTTTGAGGTACGGACTGAATTCTTGAATATTTTTCTTATAACCTTTGGCTTCAGAAGGTTAATATTCTATTTACAAAGTTCCCTTCCTATGTTTCGAGATATTTTCTACGGCTTAACTAAAATCTGTTTACTTTCTCGGGATCGTGAATGCGAGATGGAACAAGAGTGCTCTGAACGCTCAGTGGTCCAGTAAATCGTCACGTTTTTATCTGTGCTACGTTTAATCGAAAATCATTCACACATTTTAAGTGTTTTAAATTAACACGAAAATATAAACATGAAAACGCTACCACAGAAATTTTAAGTGACTCAGACACTCCAACAGTCACTTCTGTTTTACAATTGGAGTCTCTTAGCTACAGCAGTCCCATTTTGTTCCGGAAATATTCGGTTCAAATCTCGAACATGGAACCGCCCATTATGACATTATTTATTTCCGTTTTGTCGGCTGTATACGCGAATAAGAGAATGTTATTTTCAGGTTTTCCATACTCTGAAACGCATTTTAATTATCACCTTCTACTTTATTTATATTTCTGTGTTTTATATATATAATTCGTAACAATATCGATAAATACTCATCTGTCACAATTAACATAACACTGTTAAGCTTCAAATAAACACAATATTTATTAAATACATAATAAAAACTCGTTTTAATTTAATTGATATGTCTCATTCAACCCATTTCATTTATGGAGTCGCGTGTTACCTCCACAATGTACTTATATATTCACATGCATAATACATAAAACAACAAACATTCACAGAGCGATCTGCTAAGAAAACACCTCTGTTTTATTAGCTTATTGGTAAAGAAACACAACGGTAGGTCTATTTTGTTCTACCTGATGCGTCTGTGTTACGTTTCTAGCACCCATAAAGGAACACCGATGATTGCGGTGTTCGTGATATTTGCCATTCAACTTAATTTCTGTAAAAGTAACGTTACCTCATGCTCTGACCATTTCATGCCAAGTTCTTATCACTTCAAAATTATATATAAACTTTGTGATGAAGGCATTGCTAATGATTGGCATAAGACGAAAACAATTCCTCACCACATTTAAACTTTTAAACAAACTTTTGAAACGCGTTAACCTGTGCTTAAATACGACCCCCAGCACCGTAATCACATAATACAATCCACGTTTACGTACAATCGATAGTCTTAAATCAAAGTATAGTTAATACCAGGGTAATGTATTTACCTCACAATTCCCTCAACCAATTAATTGGCATACAAATTTCTGTAGTTCTTCATCGTAATTACTATGTATTTTCTAAATCCAACACTTTTGTCCGTAGTGGTTTCCGTATAAGCTCAGAGCGATTATGATTAATCGTATTTACTCACAGAGGTAGCTCAGTTGATACAATCACTAGACTGCACTACCTGGATTCGATTTCTGTGGGCGCCAATAGATTGTTATTAGCTGTAGCGTACAGACAGGTTCTAAGGCTCACCCATCCAATGTACACTGTGGCTGTCTCTATTAGGAAGGGGATAAGCGGACGGAGAATTAAGATGACGTCTCACCTTGTGCCGCCATCATCAACGCCCTGATGATGGAGGCAGCAAGTATCTCCGAAACGTTGGTAAACTGCTACCAGACTTCACGGCGATACATCACAGAAGACAACCATCTTCGAACTCACGGCCCTGAAGACCTCATATCAAACTTAATATTAACATCGATCACAGGAAAATAATGTGAGAAATTGTGAGCTGAATTCAACTAACTTTAAATAAAGTCAGGGGCGGATTACTTTGAACACGGTAATGACTCTTGGGGTTTCATAAAACACAGTAAATTCTTAAACAGATAAGCGACTGTTAGCTTCTTAATTGGGAATTTATTCATTGGAATTCGTTACGAAAAATTGTGAAGTAAAAAACTTTAGGGCTGGCACATCTGTAGCCAATATTATTTCGCTGTTTGAAGGACACCTTGATGAAAGGAGACAGAGAAAAATTGTCACGAAATAAAATGGAAAATTGATATGTGCCGTTATAATTATATCACTGCTTCTTGAATTACGCTCAATTGAAAGTAGACAGGACAGTGGAAAGGGGGGGTGTCTCATCAGGGATTCACAATCTCATATTTCCAAGAATTTTTATAATAAAAATTGAAAGAAAAATTGATTTAGATGAACATCAAACACAGTACGTTATACAGAAGATTTATAATTACATTTTAAATAACACAGGCTTTCAGTTATGACAGTAAAATGATTGAATGCTCACTTTATGTGAAATTGAATTATGTTAGAAGAAATGTCGTAGCTGGTATATTAAAGAGAACAAAGAGAATTTTGAAGAGACAGGTAACCATATTTTACACTGAGTGCCTAGTGAAAATATGTATTCTTTTCTGAAAATACCAGCAGCATTTCTCTTTCAATAACAATAAACTTTGATTTAAATAAAGGGATAAGAGAGATGATGCTATTCAGTGAAGCATAGTTCAAGAACAAAGTTCGACTGATAACTTGCCACGAATGAGATCGATATTTGCAATTCCACACTGAGCATACTTTTGAAATATGCATGAAACGAAAGCATGGCGGTACTCGAAATACACCACGCTGTTATACAAAGAAGCGTTTTATGAATAAAGGACATGACGTTGGACTAATTAAATTTAATATATTTAATCTTCCGATTTCCAGGTATCAAAATGTTGGAATATTATTTCATCTGAACGTACCTACAACTTTTACATAACAATTTCACCTATATATTGTATTTTGCATGACGTCAGGTAATATTTGCTTACTCTTGTCGCGTTAGTCAATAAACTGAACACCTCTGCTTAGCGCAAGTATCTAGGTTTGTGATCGGAATGTACAGCGTTCAAATTTTAACAAGATCACTAAGGATTTACGTATCGACTTTCTCTTCACGCGAAAACAAAAATATCACATTCAAGTATGCCAGTACTGTCTGCTTTCAAATGTTTCCCAATACACCATTCCTAGTACTTTTCTGTTCAATTCTACGTTACAAAAGCATAGCTTCGATAGTTCGAACAGCAGCAAACATTTCTCCTGTAATCGAACTGACTGATAAATGGATGTAACGGTTGACGGAAACTCCTTCCCCGTCCGTATGGCAGCCGAAAATTACGACAAACCATTTCCATTAAATGCAGAATTTAACAATTTGTATCCACTTCATCAATATACCCTAGGGGTGTGGCACTTGGGCAGTAAGACATATTTGTCAAACTGTATGCATATTTATTTCTCTAGAATAACTAGTACACTCTATTATTTACTCGTGAGTAATATATAATTCCTGCAACAAGCTTCAGATCTCAACCTATCCTCACGGTTATTTAACCTTGCATGAAGACGAAGAATGTATTTATTTGGAAAATGTTAAGTTCCAGTTGCCGTCTCTTGTAAACAGAGTAATGAGGGCTCCATAAAAGCCGTGGTGAGCTGAGCGTACTGTTAGCTTCTCAAGAACTCTGCTCCACGGAGTTAGTTCAGTTGCCACTACAATTAAACGCTACGAATACACCTCATGACAGCCCAAAGTGCTTCCCCACGTCAAGCGTCCGTCCAGAGGCAGAGCGGTACAGCCTGACACGCCAGGATTACCGCACTTCAGGGACAGTGATGGATGAGTACGGAGAATTAGTAATTGTCTCCGCAAAACCGAAGATCGTCCGACTGTCACACTGCACACCACAAGTCCCAAAACGCATCGTCCTCACCAGTAAATCTACCTCAAATAATATTTTTCCAGATGGTTCATTTACGTTACGTTACTGGCTGTGATTTACTTTGTCACGCTATTACGTATCCTAGGACAGAACCTTGACATAAAACACGACTATCTCCTTCCAAATCCTTACCTAGTCACCAGTCGTTTTTACACTTCCATCACATTCGGTGCTTGGTCTATTCTTTAATTGGAACAACAACTTTAAATAATAAAAATCAGATTGCGGGCCTACTAGTCGCCAAATATTGTTATAGCGATGAAATCAAAGATAATGAGGTGGGCGGGGAATGTAACATGCGTGAGGGAATGTGATAAACGCATGTGACTTTTTGGAACATAAAAATTCAACATCATGTTTACAGAAACAGGTAATTGCTTCAGCTCAGTCACGTACATGTCTCATACTCTTATAAGACTTCATTTTGGTCTGATTGTGATGTGTAGATGATTACCAACGTTTCGAAGGATCTTATCGCCCCCATCTTCAGAAGTGGAAGGCTACAGGGTATCATTACAAACAAAATCACAATGAACCTCAAAGCCGTGAGAATATCAGACTTTCTGAGTTGTATTTAATTTATTGTTTTATGTCCATGCTATTTAGTTTAAAATAAAATAAATCTTAATTCAAAATACTGCACTGTGTACGATATTAAGGAATGATTGTTTATAGACTAGCTGTGCACTGCATATGATAATCGCTCAACTCTCATGAGCGGTAAAATTCGGTTATAGACTTACTTACTCCCTTGAAACGACTTTGTCCAAGTTAACTTAAATCTTTATTAATGTAAAGAAAACCTCTGGCACATTTGCACATGTATTTCTGGGCTGAGAACTTTAGCTGCAAGAGATTTCTCTCGTAACCAAATCAGGTTTCACAAATACTGAGAAGGGAAACCCTTCTGATGGCCACACGAAGCGGGCGGAAGGTTGCAAGGATTTGTTCCTGTGTGAACATTTGACTCAGTCGTGAGTTGCATGTTCTCTCATAAGACATTCCGTATTGTGTTAAAACCTGACTTGAATAAGAAAGAATATATTCTAAGTGTTCCTTGTTAAGGGAGGGTAAATGAGGCTGTATTTTCATACATACCAGACACACAAACTTCTTTGCTTCCCTTTTTGTGGGAAGCGAAAACGAGGATTTTCGTCTGTTTTATCTTATTCTGAATAAACCTTTTTGAAGTAGATGTGTCTGTTATTTGCTCTTTGCATAAAAATCATAAAATAATGCGTAATAAGAAGGTAATATTTATCTGTCCGTAAATCTAATTTTACATGCTTCTAACTTCTTTCGAATTGTATTTGGCATTCGAAACTTGCACTTAAAGCTGTTCGTTTTTGTCAATATCTTTTAGATGTAAATCGACTTTTGAAGACAAATTGAATTTATCGATTTATAAAAAATGCTCATCGTTTGTGAACTGTTACAGCATTATATAAAACTCTGACTTAGTAAAATATTATAAATGTTATTTGGCAACATTTTTCTGTATGCTGAATATTTAATGAAATTAAAAAAAAGTTTGACTTTATCGTCAAGGCGATAAAATATTCACAAGCGGTTTTCAATAGTTTTGCGCCTGTAATAAATGATTATCAAGCCCCTCACGAGCCAGAACTCTGTAACCCGTAGATTTAGTGCTTTCAATAGTGAACTGCTTATATCGAAGTGATTCGATGGCTCGAGTCACTGAACACGTTAATTTCTTGACTCGACTAAGCTGAATCATTCTGTATGTTTTGAGGTTTTCACAGCGATGAGTATGAAGATTTCTGTCTTCTGTGTTGTTGCGCTGTGTAGTCTGGTAGATATTTACCAAAGTTTCAGAGGTCATACTGCCTCCGTCATCAGGGCGATTCTTTCTAAGTTATCTACGCTATGAATATTTCTGTCTTCTGGGTTGTTGCGCTGTGTAGTCTGGTCGATGTTTACCAACGTTTCAGAGGTCATACTGCCTCCGTCATCAGGGCGATTCATCTACCAGACTACACTGCGCAACAACCCAGAAGGCAGAAATCTGAATCATTCTGTCCATGTAATTTTAACGTTGAAATGAACCACAGTGTTCAGCATCTTGTAACCGAAATGCAAACGAGGAACAATTGTAGAGTGTTGCCGCTATGGTAACCTACCCGGCTTCCTGCTACTCCACCTCATCCAAACCTCTTAACAACCCTTTTCTTAACTGATTCCAACATGGCGATAATTAAATGGAGTAAAGAAAACAATACTCAGGCCATTTAGTATTACTCTCTAATTAATTTAATCCTGAAAGCAATTTATGTCCTAACGAACTGCCCTTTCAGCCGTTCTTCTAGTCAAAGAAATTATCTCACTTTTATGGAACCCGAAAATTCATTACACAAGAACTCTGCAGCAGTCCCCACCCTGAGCCAGATAACTCCAAACCACTACTTCCCACTCTATTTCCAGAAGATAAATTGTCATATAATCTTACCATCTACTTCTAGATCTTCCAAATGATCTTTTCACGTCAGGTTTCCTACCCAAAATCATGTACCTATTACTCAACACCCGTGCTTTTAATAAGGTAATCATAATTCAGAAATATCAATGAGCAGATAATAAAAAGTCTAACAATACCTTGAATTTAAATGAACGACCTACGGCTGTGCCCCAGTTTAAAGTGTGTGCGTCTCATATCTTACTGGGCTAGTAATGTATCACATGGAACTGATTGCATGACTAGTCAGGACCGAATGCTAAAGATACCAACACACTCACCAGTTACGTCAGGTTTGTATTGCATGCGAAATCTAGTTTAGTAGGTTATTTTGTAGGTGCAGGTCATATATATATAACGTCTGATATATTCAGTAACTGATTTACAACAGGTTGTAAAATTGTATGTGCCTAATCTCTGCCGTCTCCTTATCAAAATTATTATAACATAAAAAAAGTACAAACAAATTTGACTAATTTATGGCGATCTTGGTTGATTCCCTTAACCCATTACGTGCAGAAAATTGAAGAAACTTGTTATTTCGTAACTTTAGCTAAGGCTTCTATTGCACTCAAATAGTCACTGATCTCAATCATAAATGTAGGCTCCTCTGTGCAAAGTTAAGTATAACCATGGCAAACCAGATATATGAACTATTTAACACACTGCCGCGTAACATAAGTTACGTTTTACAATTATTACAACTCAATGTATTTAATAGATTACCTGAAAATCTGTTAGCTGCTCAGCCAATAAAGAAATTATTTTAATTTTATGGAATTCTAAGATTCATAACCGTGTTCTCTAGAATCAACAACTGGTCCCTATCGTGAACGAAATTAATCCAATCCACGTCCAACTTTTGTTTTGTTTAAGACAAATTTAATAGAATTTGCTTATACAAGCCTTGGTCTCGTGATTGATGTCGTCCCTACAGCATTTTCGACATTTATAGGCAGTTTTGTCATTGCGTGCTACATACCACACCCATGGCTTAGTCCTTGATATAATTACCCTAATAATATTAAGACTATTTTAATAATAATTGGATTATGAGTTGTTTTCAAACTATAATTAATTATTTTGTAAGAAACGAAGAAATACGTAGAACGTAGACTAACGTGTTGATCTAATGTACGTGGATCGAATCTCGACCAGACTACCAGCTGTACTGACTGAGTTTTCTCGTGGTTCTTCTTACTCTCTCCAGGTAAATCTTAAGTGAATCAAAACCGTTGTGTTCCATATTCTTAATGACAGTATTCATGAGAATATTTACATGTCATTTAACATTGCATTGCAGCTTCAGTTGAAACTAAATCTTGAAATAATCATAATAAAAATTAACTACAACTTTGTCCATGGTAGAATATAACACTATTAGCTGGACAGACTGGATTTCAGCGTTTTCGGATTCATTAATTCAATGATTACTTAAAAGCGTAATCCATAATTTCTTCAGATTGAATAGAAATAGATTTTAATCTCCTTTTTACTTCTTTGAAAACGTCCTTTAGATTTGTAACTGTCGTTTTCAGTTTCTTTTCAGCAATGAAACATTTTGAAATACTTCATTACCTGTCTTTTGTATTATGATTTTTTTCCTGCGTTCTGGTGACGAGACATGAACGTGAGTTTATTTTATTTGCGTTCGTGACCCCAGAACATAAATGAAACGTAGCATGTCGTAAATAATGTGTAGAATTTCATGTCCATTTCATTGAATCCGTTCCACCTAAAAATCTTGTTATTCTATCTCTCACCCTCACGCAACGACACATTTGTGCTCTTACCTTAATCCTTACCGTGCCGTATCAAAGTTTTTCATAACCGGGTAAAATCTTACGCATATCTGTATATGTAACATCAGGAAATACTTAGCCATAATAACTGTTGGAATAAATAAACTTTATTTAAGCGAGAACGACATTAAACTGTTTTATAAATGCCCATAAAATTACTCTACGCATTATAAATAGAGAATTTTATGGAAAAAATACACACTTCAATAAACAAACAATATTAGAAATATGTACTGCAGTTTTGTCGCATATAATTAATTTGTAAATGATTTCTTTGATGCTTGCAACATATCATTTGCATATTTTATTCTTTTATATAAGTTACAATTATACATTTCATTTAATTGCGACTAGACCGATTTTCCCCTATTTTCTGCTTTTCTTTAAGAGAACTGAAAATAATCAACCTGATTTTCACATAAGTAGAGACTATATTTAAGGACAATTACATTTTTCTCTACAAATATGAGACCAAGTGGTGGTCCGAAAAACCAAATTTAAGAAAAATCCGTCAGGATTCAGTCATGTATACGGACAAGCATAATCTGCTCATCTCGTTTCAATTTGCGTTGATTTGTTCAATTGACGCGTAGAAACAATTTAGTAATTCACGTATTTACTGTAGGCACATTTGATACGAAAAGGCAATAGATTTGTTCAATTGACGCGTAGAAAGAATTTAGTAATTCACGTATTTACTATAGGCACATTTGATACGAAAAGGCAATAGCGCGTGTCACGCGATTACATATTTCATGTACTATCGTGTAAATGCAAGCAACACTACAGCCGATCCGTCCTGAACTACCTTCTGTGAATCGAAGTCACAGAGCTGTCACCGTGAAATTTGTGATGGATTCTTAGAAATTTATTGGGACTCTGTTGGACAAAATGAGAATCTCTCTCTATACCTTACTTTGCACATACTAAGTTCTGTCATTTATACTACAATTTTAAAATAAATTTAGTGGTTTGAAGAAGATTAAAGCAAGCCATCTTAGAAATCGGAGATGCTTAACAACTAATTTATCTGAATTACTAAAGTACGAGTATTTCTAATGCAATAAAGTGTATGTACGTTTTTAAACTCACTGTATATTTATTCCACTATTCATCTACCACTGGATCCACTCCAGATTCTGAATAATTCATTGCTGTGATGTTCAAGAATTTGACTTTTCTCTTAAATGACCTTCTTTCTTCTTCATTCATTAACATTCACGAAACTTACAGAATTTCACAGAGCTGTCGACATTAAAGGCAAACCTTTGTGGTATTAAATGTCCTAAGCCATTTATTGTGCACACAAATTGTCTTCTACGAATAGTTCCAGTTCGTATGTATACCGACATAAAAATTCTTCGTATAATAGTTCCAGTTCCAATCTGAATGTATTGTAATGTATTATTATAGATATAAGACACTGCCCCTGTCTGGTATTTCCAGCTTATGTTGCTACGAAAAGTGTCGTTGAAAAACAAATACGTAACCTTACAGAGATATTCACTACGTCTAGTTCAAGCAGTCAAAATCCATCATTAATAGTTATGCTTCCGCCGATAATCTTATATAAAAATGCGGTTTTATTAAAACATGGCGTTTTTTCTTATTTTTTTTTACTATTACAGCATCTGATTCTCATTTACACTTTGTTACAATGCAGATTATCCAACATAAACCCATGTGACAATACGTCATTCATTCACATTTAATCGCATTTCATTTTCTGTTGAACTGTGTTTAATCGCATTCCATTTTCTGTTGAACTGTGCCAAAAGTTTTTGATTACACTGTATCATCCTGTTATTCCCTCTCATTTAGCTATTCATTTGGATTCTATTTCCATAACTTTCATTCTGCTATTCATTTTGTGTCGATTACTCACCATGATTTGAGCAAGTATTTTCATCAGCTGTTCAATTGTCCACTCTGATTGCACAATATCCTATTTACTTTCAATCAACTGCTGATACCTGAGTACCTAATGAACCAACTCCATGCCTCACCGAATAACTAAATAAATTGTCAGCTAACTCGCAATCTGAAAGAAGCGCTGAATTGAAACGCCAACCTTTGTAACACGGGCCTCTATCATTCGGTATCTGAACGCATTCAATACAAAAACATAAAATTTCACAAAAGTAATTTTATTATTGTGTTACAATCTTGATCTTCAGAGTTTTCTCTGACCAACAAACACGGTCCTTTGGGTTATGTAGGATTAGTCTGAAGATGACTGTCCCCTGGGTTGTTGCACCGTGTAGTCTGTTAGATGTTTACCGACGTTTCAGAGGTCCTTGCTGCCTCTGAAACGTCGGTAAACCTCTACCAGACTACACGGCGCAACAACCCAGAAGACAGCCATCTTCGTCCTCTGGGTTGTTCTGCTACATAGCACCGTGGCTGTCGGTCTGTATCATTTCCCATGGGAGACCATGGCTCTTATTGGCCAGCTTCTCTTAGGAACGTATATCCACCATCTTCATGGTGAAAACAGGACATAGAACACAAAAAGGAGAAAGTGAACCAACATAACATCAAAATATATTATAACTTACAGTACTAGAAGAAAGAGTAATTTAAGAAAATGTGTAAGAAATGGAACTGCAAAATGATGAGCTTAAAAATCTGTACTCCTCCCCCAATATTGTCAGGGTGATTACGTCGAGAAGAATGAGATGGGCTGGGCATGTAGCGCGCATTGATGGGACAAGAGGTGTGCACCGGGTACTGGTTGGGAAACCTGAAGGGAAGAGATCGCTGGGGAGACCTAGACGGAGATGGGAGAATATTCTCAGGCGGGATCTATGGGAGATAGGAGTTGAAGGAAACTGGATTTTGTTGGCCCAGGACAGGGTCCGGTGGAGGGCTTTGGTTAATTCGATGAAGAACCTTCGGGTTCGGTAAGCCATCTAGTTAGTTAGTTTAAGAAATGACATAAAACCGTAGCAGGTGACATGAATCAATACATGACAGGATTAATAATAATTATTAAATCTATAGTTTATCAGTTAGGTTACGTTAGGTTAGGTTAGGTTAGTCTGACGCATCTTGTAACAGAAGCACATGGCAGCGCGCATTGCCTTCATGAAACACGTTTTCTAGAAAGCATTCGTGTTACAGAACTGGTATTCATTCTCGCTTTACTTTAATTTCTAGTTCGGATCGACATTTGCATGTGTCCTTTTGCGTTATTTGGAGCCATATTGCTTGTCTATCTGGCCACGAAGGAACACAAACCTCACCCTCCGATTGGCGTGTGTGCCGGATGGCCTGACACCATGTACAAGTAACAACTCTACACGGTACCATGCAACAGCTGTTCCTGTCGTCATCTCCATGCCCGACCCTAAAATATCCTTCCCCTCCTAGGCTACCCGATTAACATATAAATCAAATTGACGTTGCACCATTTTCTCCAAATATCTTTTTTGTTATTTCAGGAATTGTTAAAAATGTCTGTTCCTTTAACTGCTACCGTTAAGTTTCAACAGGCGTATGCATTATGTATTTCTCTAATATCGGGTGTCCCACTTGTTCTGTCAAAATTTGTGTTGTTAAAGTACGCTACATTGCAGAGACGTTCTTATCGATGCTTATACCTCCGAAATATCGGTCTCCGTGTGAATAGTCATACACCTTAACGCCAGTACAAAAATGTTTAATTAAAACTACATCATTGTATTTATTTTATTTATTTAGTGTTCTGTCTGACGACAGGTCCATATGAACAAGATCCTTCCATCCTTTTCTCGGACTGGGACCTGTTCATATACGTTCTTGGCAGATGATCCAGAAGTGGTTTGCCATTGCCTTCTTCTGTGTGT
>NW_019060064.1:130286-149162 GCF_000696155.1 Zootermopsis nevadensis
ATTTATTTATTTAGTGTTCTGTCTGACGACAGGTCCCTATGAACAGGATCCTTCCATCCTTTTCTCGGACTGGGACCTGTTCATATACGTTCTTGGCAGATGATCCAGAAGTGGTTTGCCATTGCCTTCTTCTGTGTGTGAATGGGATGCGACGGAGAAACCGGGGAAGCCCCCGGAGGAAAACTCCGTGTTGCCTAGACCACGGCCTTGCCCAACACAAGTTATAAATCCGGGCACCGCCGGGAATCGAACCCGAGACCCCAGGATTACAAGGCCAGCGTTCTAACCGCTAGACCACCCTGGCTACAAATCATTGTATTCGAAAACATAAATCATCAAAAGCGTATAGTGACAACAAATTCCTCAAGCGTTGTTAATGTTATTTTGGGGCACTTCTTTGAACATTTAACCGAGGAGGAAATAATTGTATATCTAGTTACCGAATCTAAAAGTAAGTTGATCGATCAACCAGACAGTAAAGAAATACCTTATATATGATTAAACATGAGACAGAAACTAACAGGAAATAGTTATCCAGATACTCGTTAAGCAGAATATTTATATTAATCGGCCAGACACCTCCTTCACCCCACTTTAACATCCATAAAGACAGCTTAATTTACTCTCATCGGTGTCACGCTCAGAATATTTTTTTTAAATCGGCCAGGAACCGCTAGACCTTCCGGAGTGGAGATTTGAGTGTGACCAGCAATTACTCTAAAAGCACTGGAGTGCTGATGGATAACGGCGGGTCCGTCACCACGCAGTCTGCAGCAAACTGATTAACCCGGCGGAAGCAGTTTGGCTATGTCAGACGTGTAATTCTGTCAACAAGATACTAAGCTACAACATTTTCACTGGTAGCTTTTATTGACGTGAGCTTGCGTTACAAATTGCTCTTGTGTTCTTCAGCAGTACCGGATGTGTATAAATGAAAAAAACACGCGTCAACTAGATTCATCATGAAGATTGCTGTCTTCTGGGCTACTGCGCCGTGTAGTCTGGTAGATTTCCAACATTTCAGAGGTCGTACTGCCTCCGCCATCAGGGCGATGAAACACTGTATGCCTAAGGTAATTTCCATTTGAAGCAGAAAATGTTTTTTTGTGTGTTTATGCTCGGTACAATAGAAACAAGTTGTTGCATGGTAAGTTCCGGATGTTGTATGACGTCACGCTTTTACTGTGCTGGTTGTTTGTTCTGAGGGATGGGCGTCACGTGTCATCAGAGGAAATTAGAAAAGTCAGAAGCAAAAGACTTGCTTGCTCTAAGGCTACTGCACACTAAAAACTGTACTGCAGCAGATAAAGGCGTGCGTGTGTTTGTCGGTGGAAGAAGGCGTGGTTTCATATTGCATATCAGCTGTTGAAAACAGTTAATCTAAGTGCTGGAATTACTGAGACCTACATTCTTGCGATAATTTTGCAGGCGTCTCACATTAATGTACAACTTACGCTTTCAATGAAAAGCGGCTTCAACGATTCAGCATATACTAAAGTTTCCATCTTCAGGGTGAATTTGGAAAAGGTCATGGGTCTTGGTACGTTGAGAGTGGACGAACAAGTGAGCGGGGTTCTGCACAAAAGAAAGCGACCGCGTGACTGAGTATAATAGATGATGAATAAACTGTATTTACTTTTTATAAAACCGGCTTCAGTATTTTAGTACTTATAACCGTCAACCTGAAAACAATATTTAAATGCGTCTTGTCGTATTGTGGTGTTCTGTGTTAAGAGATTTTTTGCAATGGTTCGACCAGTACTATCATATCCCTATAAAAGAATAGTTAATTTTAAAACACAATAGGCCAGAAGACCTAAATCATAAAAGCCAAAGAATAAGTTTCATACAGGGCCAATGAGACTGGTCGGTAGCTTCCATATTGTAGAATTATTTCTTCCTGGAAAGTTCGAATATCACCCTGGCATTAGGGATTATAAACAATGAATAATAGTCATAATTACGATAATGGAAATGCACGGATGTTTGTGACGGTGATCAGATTAAAATATGTAACCTAAGTAGCAGAAATCAAATGCAACTTTTTGTAACAGCCGGTCAGTTTATTGCTGTTTAAGCCTATAATATTCAAAGTATTTTAAAATATAAAATTAATATTATCCAAACACATTCTTATTTTATAGGCTTATTTCTTTAGTCTCAATTAAATTTAATGTAGATAAAGATTGTTATTGCAAAGGTAATTTAAATGAAGGTACAACAGATCAAGCAGGCATGAAATGTTTCCTTATTTTCTTATGTTACACATTCACCGTAGCAAAATATGTTTGAATCATATTTTACATCATGTATTAACACTTGGTACGATAAGACGCCACTGAATATATCGTCAATTCCTATTTGTGTGAAACTGGTGCTACATTGAGCTGATACAAAATGCAATAAAACTTATCTAACTTTCAGTGTAGGCCACAAAATTACAAAATTTCATCAAAATTCTTCCCATAGTTTCGGACATCGTGTTCCTTGCATACGCTTACTTCGCGTACTCATACAATGACAGCATAATAAGTGAACGACAGGCCTATACTATACATTTACCCAAGAAAACATTAGATTTCACCCGACAAGGAAAAACGTGATTTGCTGTAACAGTGAGCTCACTCTGCACCCAGAGAACCATTCCTCCACTATAACATCTGAGGCCTTATTTCTCCGACATTTCTTAAGAAGGATGATAGGAGAGTCACGTGACGAGCACAATTATTGGATCAGGGTACAAAAAGCTCCGTGACCGACTCTGATATCACGTGTAACTGAGACACGCCCCCTCTGACAACTTTTTCAAACAAATTACAGCTGAGTGTAAGGGGTACGACGGATATTTGGCGCAAGTAAAGCATTTATTTTATTAGATGCCCAGTTAATAAAAGGAAGACTCAGAAAATAGAGATTTGCATTTGAGATCCAAATATCTTATACCTAGATTTCACAATCGGTGTAACAAAACATTTTGAATCCAAGTGTGTACAACATTGGGAAGCAAAGCTGTCCGTGAGAGGCTAACAGTCGCTTAGCCAGATAAGGAATTCCCATCCTTCTATGGGATCCAAATGCTTATTACCGTGTTCGAAAGAACCAGCCACTTGTCTCTGTTCTGAGCCAGATCAATTCAGTCATCACCCACTCGATTTCTTATAATCGAAGTTAGTTTTCTCTTCCCACCGACACTTACGCCGTCAAAAAGTCTCTTCCTTTGCGTTTTCCAGCCAAGCCTTTCGATGATTCATTCAGTTGTCTCTCTCGTGTGTGAATAATGTTGATAACAGCAAGATACTTTACAACCAACACTTTTACGTCTATTTTGTCTGCGCTGTTATTTCTTTGTTAACTTTGCAGCGTAAATTTCTATATTATTTTTTAACATTTTAGTAACTATTGTGTGTATAATAGCCACTTACAATCTCAATATTTTTGCCTGTGATTACACACATTGATTGTTCGTTCCTAAAACTTTGTTAACCTGTGAATATATTACGAAAAGTTGCTCATACTAAACAAAACGAATTAAACGAAAAGTTCTTGTAGATTGTGACACTACGCAGACTCGTAGGTAGATATCAATGTTTTGAAGTAACATTTCTCCATCTTTTTTGGCTAAAGATGAACAGCCCTGAAGATGGAGACAATTTCGTCATGTTTACCGCACTGAGACACTCAAACATAGCTTATGGAGAACATCGTTTTTGCACAGAAACGCGATGATTGAAAATATACTTCAAAAGCCGAGGTTTAAAAATTGAAGAAGTATGTTATAAATATGTTTGGTTAAATTCGACCGGAAATATGGAAATTTTTGATACGGCAACTAAATTTGTGCCCCATGAAATAAAGGGCAGATATTATGTACTCTTAGCCAGTCCACAATGCGAACACCTGAAAATGTAATTCTACAGACTCTACAATCTCAGAGTTATCTATAATTTAAATTGCACGTACTTTTGTATGCTTCATTATGAAAAGCCCCGCTGTGTTAAAACGCAATAAATCCACGTCTTTTGCCAATCAAAAAGGGGATACCGAATTCCACTCAGTGTCAATTCCTGAAAAGGGCTCGGCACATTTAATTTACATTGCAGCTATCTGAACCATGGAACGCAAAATTTTCAAACGACGTCTCTGCGCTTTTAGTCGTTATATGATCGATTAAAATGGAGACACGTGACACATCGACAGCATACGCATCAACTTCCTAGTGACGTAACTGTCATGTCAGTCGCTATTCATTTGTTCGAAGACTACTTCTGGCGTCAGTTCGGCGAGCCACTCATTATCAGATATTTAAAACCGCTGAAGCAGTTCATTTTAGGGCTTCGATGAATCATAATTTATAATAAAATTCTTATTCTATGTTACAGAATTTACGCAGAAAAATTTGTTGTTACATAAATAAGTAACCAAACTGTATACATTAAATTATTAGTTGCCATCATTAAATAAACAAATGCTACTTGTACAACACAGATTATTATTCAACATAAGACTTACTAACTTAACTGCCTGTCTTCTTGTTAAGAAAGCAGGAGAACAAATTAAAATCTAATGTACGACGTACTTTCCATAATTCTCACTGAAATACATGAACATGTTTCAAGCGTTCTTTTCTCTCTTTTCTACCGACTGAATTGTTTACCGGGAACTAACCGTTGAGATGAAAACATGGACTCAGAGGACAAACAGTTCGTACTCTGAGGAAATGTGGATCTTCTCAAGACAGAAAGGGGTCCATTCATAATCCTCTTTAACTACTAATAAAAATTTTAAATTTTATGCTACTTTTATATCTGAATATTGATATCGTATTAATAGAATATTTTTACTGCTAACTTTATCCATGACTGTTTAAATATAACTTAAACCTTACAGCGTGGAATATAGGTCTAGTGGAAAATTAGATTTTAAGACTTAAATCTGTCTGCGAGAGTTTATACGGTAGTACTCATAATTAATTCGAGAACACGTCTCGGGCCTGTATTAAATTGAATTTCATAGAACTAAATTTTGTTTGTTTAGAGATTTCTATGCACTGGAGAGGGATTCTGCATGGATTTAGATGGAAAATGAGCTTCCAAACCAAACAAAAGCTGGCGCCATGACTGCTGGCTTGTTGCGATTTTTTCCCATAGAAAAAAGGGACATTTTAAATTATTTTTAAAATTGGAAACAGGATAAAAGAACAAATACCAAACACCGTGTTAAAATAAATGATTTAATACTATTCGCTGCCCGTTGTTTTTCTGATTATATACACAAAGCAAAAGCTATTTTTAAACCCTGAAATAAATAATATGAGGACATGCATTTTACGTTTTATTATTTTTATATTTCAATTTGTAAAACAGAACGGGAATAAAAATGAATTAAAATTAATTCCCTAAATACAAAAAGAATAGAAAGTATACATTTCAAAACAAATAATGTGCAATCCTTTGTAAAAAGCAAGAAAAATTCAGATTGGCTGGAAATAATTTTTAGGTGGAAAACCTGAAGACACTACATGTTAAACCTATAGATGGGAGAGCAATTTTGAAATGAGTCATAGAGAAATACTATGACAGAATTTGGGCTGGATTTATTTGACTCAGAATATGTTTCAGTGCCGGGAACTAGTCAACACGAAAGTTAATGTCGGTGGTTCAACATAAGGCAGGTAAATTCCTGACCTAGTCGGCGACTACCAGCTTCTCAACAAGGAATTATTGTGCTCCATTGAGTTAGCTATTTCCTACAGAAACTAGATTGTACTCATTCACAGACTCATTTCATCACAGTCATTATCTATTCTAGCTGCCCTGCACAGTGGCAGTACACTAGTTATTAATATCTGATTAATCTGAAATGGCATGTACGCGCGTATTTCGTGTATGAAATAGGTTCATACTAAGCCATTAGATTAAACAGTGTGCACATAATCACTGTCACACAAAAGTAATCATTCGAATTAACATTGTAAATTGCTCTCGGATGAAAACACTGTCTGATATTCAACAGCAGCTAATATACTTACAACTTGGAATTTTTACTACACAAATCACAAATGCTCAAATATTTTTTCGGACAACTATTTACAGTTTTAACGACAGTTCTCGGTTACAATTCAATGCCAAATTCTCATAGACTCCCTGAGGAATTATAAGGCAATATTTCGAAAGGTAAATATTTATCATTCGCTGGGCAGGTCGTTGTAGTAGCAGCACTCTCATATTGTATTCGAAAGGCAACCGATTGAATCCCTGCGAGGTTGTCGGCTATAGTGACTGAGAATTTTCGTATTTTCCTATGTCTCCCTAGTAGATTGCACGAAAGTTATTCCATCACAAAACTTATCATTCAAAATCCTTAAATAATTTTCATTCAAGATTTCATCTCATTCGACTGTAACTTCCTATGTTAAAAAGTTGTAAAACATTTAAGCACCAAATAAGAATTATTTACTAACTTCACAGGTGCTTATATTAAATTATACTCAAGTATCTTTGCTGGATCGTAGTTAAAGCCCACACTAGTTTATTTATGTACTTTTAATTCTACATTTACTAATTCCATGCAGCAGGGTCCTTTCTTGGGAACTATTAGTCGCTTAGCTAGTCAAATTCCACATTTTATATAACCCTGACAATTTTTTATCTCTTTAACAAGAAGCCGCCACAAGTCCATATTGTAATTAAGAATAATGCAGTCCACATCCTAAAATCCTTTTTTCATTTAAAATACATTTTAATATCTTGCTACCATCAACGCTTAGGTCTAGAAAGTAGATTATTTGTTTCATGATTCTTAACCGCAGTTTTGTTGAATATCAACTTCCTCCCATGCCTTCTATAAGTCGCGCCAATCAAATGTTCCTTCATTTCATTACTCTAAGAGGGATTGACCTCACTTATACTGTGATTTAATTAGTGACGTTATCGGAATTAGTGTTATCTTGGCACCAACATCTCACGATGATAAGATTTAACGAGCCAGTCAAAGGATTATATTATCCAAAAGCAGCCATCGAATTATACACGTTAGGACGTCTAAAGTAATTACTGATCGACTTTCACTTAAAGGCATTTTGAATGCAATTAAACTTCTTGGTAATAGTATAATAAACTAACTTGCCACCTGGAAACAATACAATTATGTAATGCGCTGAGTTAAATTACGCAAGAAAGCATTCTCTTTGGGGTTTCTATGATAATTGTCATTCATAGGTGTAATGTAACCTCTAAAGTGCTTAAAGTGTTTGTAATAAGATATAAAATTAAACCAGTGCTTGCTACACAAACTTGCACTTTGGGAATTGTTAGAAGCGCTGTGAGTGAACTTCCTAACTTGTAACAGAGGGTCTAGGAGAAGGGACATACAGAGTGTACGTAGGGGTCTAAATTGTAGACGCATGAAACTTTAAAACAACAAAGTATAATTTACTTCTCCATGCGGAATCACAAAGGCCATGACACACACACAACTTTTTCTACTTTTCTTGGTCTGAGAGACACATCTCACTTTAGATTCACGTGAAAAAAATTAATCTGATAAAATCATTTCATAACTATGACGCTTATTTTGAATAGATGCAAATTCATCTTTAAAGACCTAAAAAATTAAAAACAGTCAATAAAATAAAATAAATCACACTTAGACGTAATTCATGATAAAAAAAGAGATAAAGCTGTCCCTGGCGCTTACCCAAGCTCTAAATGTCGTCGTCTCAGTTCCTATGTCGTTAAAGCCTTTGGTGTTCGTGGTATATGCATTTGTATTCATTCATATCAGACGTTAGTGACGTAGGCAAAGATTACGTTTTGTCCTAGCCAGCATAACTTGATAACGGTTCACTTGCCTTATAGTGTCTTCATGCGAATTAATTTTGCGAGGATTTTTATTATGCAAGATCACTTTATAAATTTTTTGAGTCCTGTTTCCCTATATATTTAAAATGGGAAGATTTCTTTCTTTCTGCGTATATATTCTTATTTGTACGAAGTATGATATTTTTAAACTATTTCATTCTTTTAATTGTATTACAGGCACATCAACATTAATAAGATTTTTACAATAACGTTAAATTACAAATTTGGCGGAGTTTTGTACTCTACTCCCCAGTAATTACCATCAAAGGAGAGTCTGGCTAGATTTAAACCAGTGTTCACAAAGGACTAACAGTGAGATTAATATCTTCTTCACTTTTCTAGTGGGTCCACTGCTACCACTACAAGTCGATGCAGGTCATTTCCTGAACATTTGTAATCCTCTCAGTATGAAGAGGGGAAAAATGTAAGAGATGGAAAAATGTATATAAAAGATATCGACCATACAATCCGGATAAGCCAGCCTTGTCACATCAAAATGAATTCTCAAGTAGAGCTGGGCATAGAAGCACAGGGAATTTCATACGTCAATTTTGTAAGCACTGTAAGTTGAACTTAGGAAATTAGGATTTAGAATAAGAACTGGATTCAGGGGACTCGTGTCCAATGACTGGCGCTTATGAGTACAGAAAATGAAGTGTGGCTTCCAAAGGCAGATTATTGGTAGAGTTATTTAGGAACTGCGTGGATAACAACTCTTCTTCGAAATCGCCTTTCTTCGCCGTCTACTGTGGAATTAGCTTCTCTGCCGTTTTGACAAGTATGTCACCTCCCTATTTTAAAATAGATAAACGCAGTCACATCTACACCCATTATTTCTTTAAAATCTATTTCAGTTATCTTCCCATCAAAGCTGAGATAACCCAAGAGGCCTTCTCAAATTTTCAAATTAAAATTTTGTGCACAATTTCAATTTTACATATACGATGTGTAATATCACATACTTCTGTGTAGTACCAATTATACAGGCGCGGATACTTTTCTATAATAATAGCTTTGACTTTTTACTTAGAAATTAAATACTGATAAACAGTATGAACGCATGAAACAATTTCAGTATGTTATTAAATTGTGTAATTCACAGTGTGGTATAAATTATGACGACATGAGCTGTAGTGGGGTTTATGTTTAAAATTATTAAATTGCAGAATAACAGTTAAATATAACCTACAAGATATATGTCAGTTAAGTAATTGAAGTACTTTATTATTTTAACAATGTTTGTGAAGCTTATGTAAAATTTGTATTAATATTTTTGATAAATATTCCCCGTTCCTCTAAATTCTTACATTTAGCACTAAACTTCTGTGGAAATCGTTTAATCTGTTACAGACTAAAACGTATGATTGATGCCAATAAAGGTAATTAGAAGAATAGAATGTAAGCACATTTCCCGAAATACGCCTAAAAACAAAAATATGTTTCAAATAAATTATGTAAATATTAATGAGACTTATGTTATAATGGTACCTCTTTTTTCGCTCAATCTGTTTTCCATCATACAGCGCGATGATACAAGAAATAATTACAACTCACGTGATAATTTCAGAAATGAAAATGTATATTTACTGTTTGCCGTAAATAGAAAACAACAATTTCTGGCTTGTTTTCTGCGTACTAATCTCAGAGTTCACTTCAGTGTTAATTGCAATGGCTTTGTGTTCTACTCCAATACGCTACAAATGAAAATGGGCAACAATTAAATGGATTGTAGTAATTATAAATCTCTCATGTTTTGGAAATTCAGTCAATTAGTAACAACAGTTTATTACTTGGAAACAAAATATCATTTTTGTTATGTACGCTTGAGTGTTACCACACAATGTATCCACAATTCACCACCGCCCCCTCTCTTAACCACTGCATGCTTTGTGTGGTAAATTACCATTTTAATAAATAGTAGTAAAAGATTTAAAAGTGATCCACACTAGAAAATCAGGTACATATTTGTTTTGATTACATACGCATTCAATTTGTATGAACATACATTTTCACTGATTACAAGTGGCATCATTGGTTTTGTACCGACCCACGAGGGGAGAAAACACTGCTTTGAGTGATCAGTTTTTGATCGCGGGTAATGAAATACTGAAGCAATGAGTGTTATCTGAAAAAAATTGCCAACAATTTTAAAAACTGTCAACATAAGAGCTATAACTCGCTCTTTACGTGAACATTTAAAATGTGTTGAGATATGTATAATCTAGCGTGATTCGATTACATACAGGTCAAATTATCTCATAGATCTAATGTGAAGCTACAAAGTAAAAGTTTGAGTGCATCCTGAAGATGAATATGTATGGTATAAACATGTTGCTATATTGCTTATATTAACTATAATATAAATGCATCGTTATTCATTTGCTTCAATTTGTTGCGGTTGACGGAAAAATTGTCCTGGAAAAGTAAATAGTTTTTTAATAATATACTCTATCAAAATGTTGATACTGATGTTCATCTATGAACAACACGCTCGGAAAGTATATTACCATACCGGAATATACGTAGTTTCTTTATACGTTCTTTGCAACGTGCAGTTAGAGATATAATTTCGCATCGTTCGATAGTTCCCACATTGACCACCAGATCATAACACCTCAATGACTACCTTTCGAATTTACTCATCTGTCATTTTGTTATCACCGCTCGTAGGATATTTAAAGTATGATTTTTAGGTCGTGCAGAATAACACAACCTCCACATCAAATTTCATTCAAATCCGTTCAGTGATTCTCTAGTTGAATCCACTAGACAAACGGTGGGACGGACAGATACGGTTAGCCCATAATGCGTTCTCGCTATGCACTTCATGCAAAGAACGCATAATAATTCAGTCCGTTCTTCAAATAAAGTCCGTCACAATGTAGAAGCGATTAACGCCGTTTAAGGATAAAGTCTCTGTTTACAGCGAGAATCATATGAATCCGATAAATACAAAATACAGTTGGTAATTATATGTATCACTGAGTTATAAAGAATTAAAAGTATAATTAAACTGACGAAAGCCACGGAATCAGAAAATACATTTCAAAATAATTTTTTTCATAACATAATTTTATTCTTCGGCGTATCTCACCATTAAATTATATTTACATTACAAAACTAATTTTAAGTACTAGGGACCTGACCGGGACAATTTAAAATTCCATACCGACCCTAGATTTTGAAATCCTTAGATGCACCTCTGAACATGTTATAAAAAATCATGTAAGTGAAAATTAGTAAAAAAAAAGAGAGAAAATCGTGATTAATTATAAATTAAATGTCGTATTCTAAGTAAAAAGCAGAATAAAACTATTGCATTGACCCAAGAGACGAAGGAACAAATGTGGCACCTTACGCACATAAAATCAGCCCAAAACCGAATAAGGATAATATTTTGGAAAGGCAGATTTTATACCAGCAACGAAAAGTTGATCAGTTCTACCAGACCCACTCGAATTTAACGGGAAAAAAAAGTGTACATTAACTCGGTGTAAGCTTGCTACTGTTTCGCCGTAACCATTGGAAAAATCCGGTGTTTATATACTCTACTCACTGCCCATAAAGTGTCGTTTATGGACTCTGAAAACAATTACATCAGCCCTTTGGAATATTCAACAACTCATTCGAAGTCCGGCTTTCGTGATAATGTTTGGAGTTGAATCCTACAGATTATTGATTACTCTAGCATTTACAGTTTCCGGTAAGCCGTTTGCTGAATAATGAGGATGTTTACTTATTAGGTTTAGTTCCACTACATATTCTGTCAATTCCTTGTTCTCTTAAAGCTGCAATTACACAGCTGTGTCCTCTTATAACTTCCGGCTCATTGAGTCTACAGGATAACAAATACATTCCAAAACTCACACAGAAACTATGAATGATTTATAAGGGTACATTATGCGAGATCCCAAGATCGGGAAGACCATTAGTAGGGAAGGCCATTAGATACTTTCTTAAGATATTTAAACACAAACGCAGACAAGAACAAAATACTAATTCTGTGTAAACTTTGAACAAATTAAAGAGAGATTCAAATGTGATGATTAATATGGCACACGGAACAATAAAACAGAACCACGGTAAGAACAGAGAGAAGATAAAACATTATGACGACGGCTAAAATGCAAGATCGTGATAGGTTTAGACATTTTAGAGGTTTAAACCTTCACACTGCATACTCCGTCATCTTTAATACAGGTATTATTTTCTTCAAGCAGTGACATTTTCTCATCCGTAATGTTTTAGGCAACTGAAATTCGATTCCACGCAGGAGCGAAGGATATTTCTCTCACCTTCCGCTCCCAGACTTGGTCTGTGGCCCTCTCTGCCTCCTGTCCAAAGGGTACCGGGGGGACTTTTCCCTGGGAGTAAAGCGGCCGGACCGCAAAGCTGACAATTCACTTTTATCTAATACCAAGCTCAAGAAAGACAGACTTTACATCTCCAGTACCACATGCTTCATAGCGCGCTGCTTAAGGAGTAGGAGACGTGTCTTCCCTTCAGATTCTCTGATAGATATTTTGTATGTATTTCTAACCTCTCCCATTCATAAGGTATTGTAGATGCGTCATATTGTGAATTAATAGTATTAAAATATTTAAAATAACCGTCAATCACAATAAAATTAAAAGATTAATTCAGTGAAAAGTTTATATATAAAACACCAGATGATGGCTATATATAGCCGAAACATGTTGTGTAAGTTCCATATGTAAATCGAGTACTCGATAGGGAACATAATATGATATTTTAATCTTTTAATCTTTTAATTTTATTGTGATTGACGGTTATTTTAAATATTTTAATAATCTCCCATTCAAGTTATGTATCCCATTCATGTCAGTCTATTTGCTGTGAACATACTAAAAATAGTCTGTTGGGAAGTAAAAACAATCATTCTTCTCATTTAGAAATTTCCTCAAACCTCTTATTATTCCATTCCGCTTAGGACGAAATATTTTCTTTACGTTCTATTTTTCAAAAATCTTTAATCTACGTACTCAAGTGTAAGAGCTGAGGTTTCATACTCGTACAAAACTACAACAAAACTGACAATTTTACAGATTTTAATATTTACGTTCCAATTACCATAAACAATACTATGTTATATATGGATCTTGATATTTAGCCAAATGCACGGTATAAAAATTCACTGTCTTATGGAGATATTTACGTACCATAAATGAAAAGGATAGGAACTCGTGTTGCAAACCTGGCTGTAAATCTCGAAGATGCTCCTGGGAAATTTCGAATGTAGTCATCATAGTTATAGGTCACGTGTCACAGTCCAAAACTAATTAAGTGTACTTTGAATGGGTAATAACTTGGCAGGAATAAGATTTTGATGACCACAGAGACCTTGGTGGGCAAAGACTGATTTATGAAGATGATGAGAGACGAAGTGTGGATGCGTCCGGACCACAAGCAGAAGTAATACGGATGGATCAGAAATCTGTCCTTTTATGTGTTAGAAAATTATGACTTTGATATTAATACGTAGGCTGAAATTAACATGGACAGTACGCTGCTCTTTATGCTGTTTTTCCCGAAATGATAAAATGTATGTATTATATGGAGATTATGGTCCTACCCCTCCATTAACATATTTTATTTTCCAAAACTATCTCCATCGTCAAGAGTGATGAGTCATCAGCCTGATGATGGAGGCAGCAAGGACTTCTGAAAAGTTGGTAAAGTTATATCATAACCTAACCAAACAACGCAATGCAACCTAACCTAACATAACCCTTGATCATGCGAGACTATACGCTCCTCAAGAAGGACTCTGCTTCATGCCGTTAGTTACAATAATATGGTACGCAAACAAAGGCAGGCTTGAGAGTTAAGAATTAGCGATCTTACGGTGCTTAAGTCACGAGTAAGCACAGGTGTGCATCGTGCATAAAGGTGAAACAAAAGATAAATTAAATATTTGTTAATAAACCTCACGAAAACGATTGGAAAAGGAGATATAGCAGAAATACGGTTTGAGAAAACGAATTTTAAAAAAAGTAAATGAATAAATGATATAAAGTTAAAATGTTTGAGAGTATTGTCCAGTTATTATAAAAAATTCAATTTGTTGTCAAAATCAAATGGGGTGGGGAAATTTTTTTATGAGCTGAATAACAGCAGTTAATTACTCCACAAAGAATCTGAACTTGGTGTCAGTCAGTCATTTACTTAAGTAGTACCTACTACATCATCATCTCGCTTTGAATACCAAAACTTGAGAGTGAGTCCTTTAAAAAAAATAGTCCTGAAATCATGTCTTCGTTTCGGGATACATAAAAATGTATTATCATATTTAATACTACTAGTATTTTGTATCGTCTTCCATGAGTTTGGAATAACTTATTATAAAAACAAAATGTTGTGTTAACACTGCTTTATTTTTTTATGTTTTTAAATATTTGAACTCTGTCCTAATGTTGTTTTTCAAAAACGAATTTTCATTACTACGAAAATAAAAATTTATAGCGATACATTAATAAATAAACAAAAAACTATTAACGAGTTTTATCATTAGGAAGACCGTAGTCATTGCAACCCATCCCCCAGTGCTCGTGTAGAAACATGGTTTTATTTTATGACTGAACCACATGGCCATAGAGATAATGGCCAACACTCTCACATTTACCATCATAATACCACGCTGCGTGTTGCTAATCCCTTACTAGAGGTAGCGTGGGTTTTGAAACAAATATGTTACGAATACTGAACCACAGGAACCAATAATAGGCTGAGACCAATGTTTTCTGGATTTTCTCAGGCATAAAACTACATCGTTAAAAGAAACATTAATGCACATGTAGAAGACACATGAGAGCTATTGTAGAGTAATTAACAACTTCGTTCTCCAATATAATTTAATTATAATACAACGCACGCATAATATTGTTCATGCAACCCATAAATAATGTTGTTTCTTTCCGTAGTGATGGTTATTTCTAGTAACTTTCCTTACGTTCAGATAAGATTAAGCAACTTGTATTTTACACAAAGCAAATTCTATATATAAATCTCAATTATGGCCTCTGAAGCAAACGGTGTTCTAACAACATTCAGACTATGTACTTTATGGATTCTGAGAAACCGGATATAAGGTTTAAGAATCATAAATTGTTACAACATTATGAAATACACAACGAACCTGAGAACATGAAAAACATTTTGATGTTCTGTAAAAATGCTTCTCTTTTCCAGTCTTCAAGTTGACCGGTATCACAAAATATGTATGTATTAAACAAGAGGTTGTTTCGTTTTGGTAGTATGGCTTGTCATCAACAATAGACCCATGGCTCACTGCACATGTCGGCTGACGTCATGTCGTACTTCGCCGCACAAAACGAGAAAGCAATGTTGGATTTTGACATTGAGATTTTTCTTTCGAGTCCTATATTTTTTCCTCTCTTTCCATTTATTTATATTGGATTTCTTTTCCTCAACAGTTGTCCACAGTGTAAGGAAATTCAAAACAGAGAAACAGCTGCAAAGTCACCTTTGTTTTCGAAGAATAAAAATGTGTGATAATTTTTAGACCGGTTAAAGGAGGAAAGGAGTTACGTTTAATTTCTAAAAGAGTTTCTCCTATTTATGTCGCCTTTTTTAAACGTCCCATACACAAGTTTTACAATGTAAAAGTTTGCTTTGACTTGTTTGAAATTTATTGGTAAACTAATTTGGTGCATGTCATTAAATACATAAAGGTACAAATATTCAGCAAGAAAATATGAATAAAAGATACCACATGGAGGACCAACTTATGGATGTGTGGACAATATTAAAACAGATGTAAAAATCGGTTTTGATGATGTAAATTTGATTCATGTGGCTCAGGATATTGACCAATGACAAGCTGTTACGACATCAATAGAAGTTGGGCTTCTAAAAAGGAGGGAAAATTCATATGTAGCTGAGCGACCATTATCATTTCAATAAAGAGACTGTTAAATACAGTTGTTTACTTAGTTATATAGATATGTATAAAATTGGGAATAAATAAATACATTACCGACCATAATTCTAGTATAACCAACAAACCTATGAACTAACGTTCACCAAATACTGTGCCCTTTCACATTCGTAATTCATATAATTTTTTTGTCATCTCCCTTCTCTCCGAGCAACGCGTGCGTATTTGTTAAGAGAACAGGACAGACACAGAATTCATGTTTGAGGAAAGCAAAACCCCGTCAACAATTATAAACTGTTAAATGTACAGTGTTACCAGCTCTCGAAAATTGATTCCAATAAATCCATTTCATCACGTACGCATATATCACCTCTTCAGCCCTCTCTTTCCAATTTTATATGCACCCCTCACTCTCATCATAGTGTGTGTGAATCTGGGCACAAAGTATGATCAAACACACACAAAATATTCACATTCATTTTAATATTAATGAAGGTAAACTAATGTCCTAATACAGTTTTTATTTTTGGGTTATTAAATGTAGCCGGCAGCAGCTATTTCAATAAAATGTTGAATGATAATGATGATGATTAATGATTAACAATTGAAAATATGGAAGGTGGGTACCTTAACCTAATAAAAGATAGTACAGAGCATTTTCCTGGAGGGACTGAATAAAATCACTTGAAATCTCTGTCAGAAAAACTGGTTTTTGTACCGAGACTTGAACCCATGGGATCCGGAATATGAAGAACTAAGCTTTCGGTCTAAAAGTTCGGCACTTGTATTTGGGAAACCTGTGTCTTAATCTTCTTGCTGGAGTTACAGTACCAATAATAGATGAAGAAACATTATGAATCTCCTAATTATGCATCTCTTCGTCAGCACTTCTAGGTTCACAAACTTCCTCATAATGTATCCTTCATACAGAAAGCGTTTAAAACTAAAAAATAATAAGTAAAATCATAATTTAAGTGTTTAAGGCACTGGAAGACAAAATATACTGAAATAACTTGCATTCCATGAATTTGACGCAAAAAATGAAAATGTCCTCTAAAGACAGAAAGAGACCCGAGTTCTAGAATAATGCTCAATACATCAATAATAAATTAATTATATTACTTTATTAATTTCAATAACCTTATTAGATAAAATGCGTCGAGCTATTAAGACCTGCGTTCACTCACGCATACGTTTTCATGGCGCAGAGCTTAAAAGCCAGTAAAAAAATGTATTTTTTCCTGTTTGAATTCTTGAAGGATTATGACTAATGTATGTTTATACGAATTATGAGTGTTTTATTTAAAAAGCTTCTTGTCAAATAGACGTAGTTCGTGCTCTACCTCTGTTTATCTCTCTCGGAAGTTCGTGACTTCTCGTACCACAGGACCAATTCCAGGTCTTCTGTAAAAGTTGGCTGCAAGTGCTTTCATTTACATAAGAATAAGCCCAAATCTCATTTTAGAATAATGGAAGAAACATAAATTGAAGTTCCATATACTAGTCGTAAGAGCTGTAATAATATACAGAGTGTTGCAGTTCTTCCCAAAGTAGACATCGCGTGACAATTCTTTGTAATTATAATATTCGACTCTTTCTTGTTGTATTTACTTATTTATTATTAACTGCAAATGGGTTTTTACCCGGTGGCAGTGGTCTTACAATAAGACACAACAAAACCAATAAGACACAACAAAACAATAACACACAACAGAACAATGTGACACAACAAAACAATGGGACAGAACAAAACAATAAGACACAAATAAACATAAGACACAACAAAACAATAACACACAACAGAACAATGTGACACAACAAAACAATGGGACAGAACAAAACAATAAGACACAAAGAAACATAAGACACAACAAAACAATAAGACACAACAAAACAATGAGATACACTCATGCAATAAGATATTCTCTCTACAGTTATACAGTTGTTTAGACCACGGAATAATATTGAAACCGAATATGAGTTAATTCATAGGCTGACACATAAATCGTTTTACGAAACTCTGTCTTACTTACTGTGTGTTTCCAACCTTCCTCTGATCCAATCCCATGTCCCTAGAATTCTCATACGTTTAAATGTTGCCGATTTTCTGATTTAGATTTTTAACAACCGCGAGACTTTAATGTCTGACATGTCAGTCAATACAGTAGCTAGGTCACTGACTGGAAGATCAGGGTTTAATTCTCGATAATGATATACGTTCTCCTCTTTGCTACCGAGTCCAGATCGGTTCTGGGGCTCACTCACCTACCCAATGGCTATCGGGTTCGCTTTCCCGGGAGTAAACCGACCGAAACACGAAACTGTCCCATCACATACAGCTAGTGCCAAATTTAAGACCGTGTGGAACTATACCTCCACTGCTATGAACATTTTTATGACATTGTGTCTCATTAAGCACAGGGATTTTACCTATATTTCATTTCGTATAATTGAATTAAGACGATAGTAAATTACTTTATTTAATAAAGTACTTGGCAAGTTACATTTTTCGTGCAATGGTAACATTAAGATCAGATTTTAATTTGACGAGAGTGTGCTAATTCTGTAAGCAAATTCGTATTTTACTGCTCAGGAATAAGGGAGAAAGCTTCTTCTAGGTGTAGAACATTGATCACGTGGGTGGATTATTTATCTGCTGTCGTGTGGTACAACGCTTTATCACTTTCTGAAAGCTTCTGCTACACTGTACGAACACAATTACCTCCTTGATACACAGCGCCTGATATCAAAACGCAGGGAGGAGTAAGTGTTCTGGCAAAGGAAGGAAACTCTTGGTTACGTAATTTTGCTATTCAAATACAGAATGCTCAATAAAAGTCATTTATATAACAATCCCTTAGATATTTCGCATATTTCTAATAATAACTTAAAATCCTCAGAACACAGGAAAAATTATGATATAAAGGTAGGTAACTAAACCTTTAAAATTTTAGTCTTTCGCCCTGATGACGGAGGCAGTATGACCTCCGAAACGTTGGTAAACATCGACCAGACTACACAGCGCAACAACCCAGAAGACAGAAATCTTCATACTCATCGCCCTGATGACGGAGGCAGTATGACCTCCGAAACGTTGGT
>NW_019060064.1:156382-167464 GCF_000696155.1 Zootermopsis nevadensis
TATATATATATATATATATATATGTTTTTAAATTTCACGTACCCCCGGGGGTACGCGTACCCCAGGTTGAATACCACTGGTATAAATTATATGTTATGATGTGACCAGACATAATTCCCATACACACAAACATGCTTAGGTTTGTTTTATTGACCTGATAAGGTTAATAACAATATAAATTATTCGCAGAAAAGAATAGAATAGAAAAGAAAGATAAGAAGCAGGATTGCCCCAAATGGTAGTGACGTAGACCCTATCTCCTGTTATTCTACCTCTTAGCATATCACTTTACTGGAACATGAGAATATATTACAATTCTACACTGAACTATTATCATTTTTGCATAGTAAAAAGTAAAGAAAAAACCCTCAGACAACGAAGAGGTGTAAAGTCGAAACAGAGGAACACGATTACATGGAGAACGAGAAACTCTTCGACATCCTTTCATCTGTCTTTCTCTTACTCTCAACTACATTTCTTCCATCTCAAGACGCCACTTGAACACACACCCAGACGTGGGATAATAAAATAAAACTTCTCTTCCCTACTTTCCTTCTAGCTGCAGAAGAGGAGAAACCAAATTTACCGTCTTCCCCTGTTGAGTAAATTTCAATCAAATTTTCTATGGCTGCTGCTACTACAACTTAGGAACGGTGTCGAATACGTTTAAAACTTTACCTTCCTCTTAGTGTTGCCGTTTTCTTGGTGCCTAGGATTGCTTATGGCATCTGTCTCCCTAACATTACCATGGACATTAAACACTTAGTATGTTCTACACACAACAATTGCAAGTTTCCTCTTTCGTATTTACACTCCTATCCTACTAAATTTCATCCACAAACACCAAATATTGCATACTTCGTGAATTTATAATTTAAATAAATTCTAACAGTTATTATTTAATATATCGTAAAATTATACATCCCACGTTGCATATTGTATATTTTATATATATATTTGTCTTCCCCTACATAAATACGTACACTTTTTATATAATATTTAGTGTTAGCTTCAGAAGTACCAAAAAATTTAAACAAAGATTCGATATTTAATGTATTGATAGTCTTGCATGGTAGATGCTTGGATATTACCTCAAACTGGGTCGAGATCTATCCCGTTCATAAGCCTACATTTTCGTGTTCGTTGTCCATTATTTATCCTATCATTCGAGCTGTCAGAAGCTCTGACCATAGTCGTATAAACTAAAAATAAATAAAAAGTCCATAAATTTAAGAACACCTTGAAAATATATGTAGTCTACACTCCACAACGATATTATCAAGTACAGGCATCCATCTTGTTTTCTAAATTAGCATTATTATGATACTTCAGTATGTGATTCTATGTATGAGAGGCTTTTGCACTACGGTCGAACTCGGAAAGTTTCACATTTCGATAGTGGTCTGTTTGCATTGCCATTATAGTTATATTTAATCTCTTTTTAATTACTGTAACTCACCACATTTTGTGTCGAACATAATATTATAAAATTAAAGGAAATGCATTTATGTAAATTCGCAGAATGGATTCTGTTCATATTGAAATCACCACAGATTTTAACTATTTGGAAACCACACGTTGGACAATGCTTTCTGTAAACTGTATTACAAAACATTCGACCATGCATTCAGTCTTTAATAGTTACTTCAGAACGTGAGAGAAGAGATGTACTACAATGGATATTGTCCAAATACATTCATTGCGATTTTGAATTTTACATCTGGCATAGAGTTCATTTAATACAAATATAAACAGGCTATTACTGCATAAATAACAATTCTATTCAACCTATACTGAACAGACTCAAAACATTTGTTTAACTTGAATTCAGTCAAATATTCAATTTTTTTAAATATGAGTTTTATATATTTTACTTCGTAACAATGTTTTATGCAATAAAACCTGTGTACAAAACTGATGAAAAGTCTGATTTGAAGTTCATGTAACTCTGGATTCATAAAGGCTAACTTCAGGGATAAAAGTAGTTCCTGGGAAGACGAAGTTAATTATTACGCAAACATATAAATGTTACGTTTATTTTCATTGAATAAATTATGATAATAAATTAGAAATAATTACAAAATAATATGTTCACGTGAACTACAGCCCTATTCTTCCATTTAAAATCGCACGTTTTGAACAATTGTAAATTTTAAACAGAGTAAATGTTATTCCTGTCCTACGTACTGAGCTTATGTCGATGCAATTCTAGAAAGCTTTCCTACTAAATGCATAGATTAAGAAACATTCCATCTCTTAAATTGATCATGAGAATCCTAATTGAGATCTAAATATAATTTCTCGGTGGAATCTGATAGCCAATTTCCCGTCGCTAACGTAAAACCAAGTTCTGTCCTCGAAACAAACAGCGTCCCGTGTATCGGATCGTACTATTACGCTGGGAAATTACTAAAGAGATGGTTGGCGTGGTGTTGGATTAGAACAGAATTAGACCATTTAAGTTTAAATACCACTTACACCTCCAGTAGTTTTACTCGAGAAATGCAACGTCACAATCTCGTAATGTAACATCCTGTTATGTTAACCATACAACAGTTATTCAAAACCGTCGCTTCTTGCTTGCACAACAACATCAGTGTCTATTTGATCATTACGAACTGTATCACTGCAGTGTGTCAATGATGTCACTTCAAAACGCCAAAGAGGTGCATCACTACTCTACGTACTACAAGACAGAGTATTCATTGTCCATGTAATATCTCATAAAGCCCATCATCACCGTTCCATAACGAATGTTTAGGTGATATTAATATCGAAATATGACGCACAGCAGATGGATGGCTTTAAACGTACAACCAATATCACACTGCATAGTTTCATATCGGATGCACACACAGTCCTTTTCAATGAAGTTGCTTTTGATGAAGTACTGATGAGAAAATGGTATATTTTTCTTTATGGTGTGTGGGTGGAGAGTCTGGATTGGATTATTAACTTCACAAGAATTCTTGTCCGTGATATTAACATAAATGAAGAACTTTACTGGGTTATAATTTTACTTTATTTAATGACTACCTTTATTCTTCATATATTATGCATGGTATTAGTAGAATTGTTGTAAATAATGAACAAGAAAGGATGTTGGGGGAAGCGGTCGTGATGTATTTTTAAAGTGCAGTATTTATTAAGCAGTTTCCTGGAGGGAGTGAGGTTAATCAGTGAAATGTGAATGATCTGTCTCTGACCCGAGCCTGGGACTTGCCAAATACGGAATACAAGTGATATCCGCTGAATATATTGCGACATTTCCTGTGATTTATACTTTAAAAATAGTGGTAGCCATTAGTAACTGTATAACATTGCATCTAAAGAATGACTGTGCAGTGGAATAACATATGAAACTAACCAATAGGTGCGTATTTTCGTATTGTAGCTATTAAGTTGAGTGAAACCTGAAGTGTTCTGCTTATATAGACGTTTCATTGCCCTAAAGTAAATCCTTCATGAACTGTTCACGGTGAAATCGTACTGCATTACAACAAATTAAGTGGAACGTTTGTTTTAATGTGCAATCCAAACGACCGCAAATATACGAGTCGATTATACGTTTCTCTCTCCTATTTGCTACACATTTTGCGATTCTGATAGGTTTAGAGCGTTATAACACCTGGGTTTACGTTACTGATGATCGACATTAATTTATTTGTGTATTATTATTATTATTATTATTATTATTATTATTATTTAGTGTTCTGTCTGGCGACAGGTCCATATGAACAGGATCCTTCCATCCTTTGCTTTCAGAAATTAAGCATCATTTTTGTATGACTGGAAAATATATAAAAGGAAAAATGGATCGTTGTGGTGGTAATATAAATTATATTCATGAGGTTTCCTAAATACTCACTGGGTGATTAATTAAGACGAGATATGGATCATCTTCGCAATAGGGACTCAGCTCCACGGATTTATTCAGTGAAAATAGACAAATAATGGTAACAAATGTAAAGAATATTTCACGTACAAATTGGCGTAATGAGACAGTACGGGTCTATTATGAAGAACGTATTTTGTAGTCAGTGCTTGATATAGCTCAATACACCCACTGAGTCCTGATAACGATTCAGCTAGAAGAGAGGAAAATAAATTTCCCTCCAGCTATTGGACTCACTCTGAGAATACAGAGTAGTGGGTCTTCAAGAATCAGAGCTCGCATCCTACACCGACTTCCCTTTCCTACACCTTTGGAAAATTGCAACAGTTTCTTGAAGGATGAACGGAAAAATGAACGCTTCGTGAAGTGTTCCACCGAGTACATTCAGCTTCCGCCAGAGCCTAAAGGGAGGCCAATCGATCCTTTAGGGACAGAAAGGAAAAGAAAAGCTAATACGGTTGAAAGAATGGCATCTGTTTAGGCTGATTCATCGCTAGGGAAGCATTTTTGGAAGCAGGAGGCTGGGAAAAAAAAGAGAGAGAGAGAAAGAAAGAAGGAAAAGAAATGACAAATAGCACGTTGATTGGAGGACTAGGTCAGAGTCACAGAATGAGGATAATAACGGCTCGGATGGTAATTTCTCCATCACGCAGTCCCTCTGTTAAACGGGGATGCACAAGTTTAAAACTGGGAGAGAATTTGTGCCATCGGCTGGTTTAGAGCGAGCTGACTTAAGAAAGGAGGAGTGGGACACTGACATCTATCTGGTCGCTCTCCACCAGCGAAAGAGGATCTTCATCTGGTATAATTAAAGTAGAACTTCAAGACGTTTGGGAAAGATTCGTGTCAAGTTTCGTTAGTCTGAATAATTGTCTTAAAACGACTAAACAGGTTTTCTAATGACAGTAACTAACCAACTTAGTACCTACGAGTAGTTCTGCGTTGTTGCATGAGGATTTGAAGGTTCGACGCCGCTAATATTACATCTCGTCGATGGACACAATTTTTAGCCACTTTCATCCACACAATCTTAATAATTAGAAGACTTAAATTTGAAATCCTCTTTATGCTAGTTATCCTCGAATCCCTTTCGGGGTTTTGCAACTGGCTATTTTCCAAGTAATTCTATATGCATCGCATGCCGCCTTCATCCTAGCATCCTGGGTGTCCTGCCTGTGTGCCTTATGTAGACTAATGTCCTCCACTGTTCACTTCGTCGACCTTAGGTCAAATAGAGCAACCCATGTTATTTCCGTGGTTAAAATAACATAGCATATTCTTAAACTTTCAAATATATTGAAAACATATAAATAGACCTACCGTAATCTTGAGATTAATAATTATGTCAGTGTATATATAATTACTTATATAAAATGAGATTTCAGCTTCTCTATTCGACGAGTGTGAAACTGGCTGTCGTGTGGTATTTTGCACGCACAGAATGATCATCACCCTTATGACGACAATAGTAAGATCTGCTAGACTACTCGATGCAACACGCTTAAAGACATTCATCGACATACTTATACAAAGCCCAATCATAACAATAAAATACCGTGAAACCACAGTGACAGTGTCAATAATAATGATAAATAACATCTACGAAAGTTCTAAACTAATTCGTGATTACTGACATAGGTACATGCCGGCTGTATTTTCCAGAAGCTATTCACATTCACGCCTTTTATTTATTGACATAACACGTGATGGAGACTACAGGGATATTACAGGACTCCATCACGACGATAAAGCTGTCAGAAACTTCAGCGAATGTGAACAAAGACTAGCTAGTAAATGGCTCTGTGCCGACGAAACGTTAGCCGTTCTGAGAAACACGCAGTAACAGTGTCTTATTTGAGTTTCTGTCATTAATAACTTATTGGTAGTAGAACACAAGTAGCACATATTTTATTTATTAATTATAGTACATTGGGACAAGTGTGTGAATTAAGAACAAATATATGTCTCGTAGGTAGACGATAAGTCCACATTGTATAACGTAGCTTCTATTAAATATGGCGGCATACTCGAAAGCCTACGATTAGTCACCGAAATCCACAAACTTACTTTATTTGACAGAAAGGAAGTCACAAAATGTTTAATCTTTCACTGAGGTTGTCTAAAAAGTAGTTGCTAAAGGCAATAAGACTTTATACTTATATGAAGTTTATTAAATAAGCGTATAAGAATAATATATTATAATGCAGTCGCATTGCTAAAGTGAGATTTTTAAAAATTTAAAATGTAATGTTCACGTTCCGTTTTAGATCTTTCCAAAAAAAAAAGACCGTCAAATTCCGAGGTCCCATGTAACACAGCATGCTGAATTTTATGGGGCAGTGTTCTTATTCCCCCCCCACCCAAAGTCCAAGATGTAGAACGATCCCTTATCGGCTGTCCGCGACTCTTTATTCAGTATTAATGTACGCGATAAAATACTAGCAATTGGAACTTACTGTGTAGAAATAAACTATAGATGCCTGGAATGATTTCAATTCAATCTAAAAATTTACTCGTTTTATATAAATTCACGTGTTTCCACTTTACACTGGACAGAAGCAAGTACAATGTTGCTTCACACCAGCTCTTTGTGAACCAGAGTACGTAGGCAAACCGTGCTCCTAGAAACAACAAAATAAAACTAATTTACGACGTATTTCGCTTTTACAAAGGGCTTGTGTAAACTAAATAGGTGTTCTGACACTGTGTACCTACTTTAATGTTCTTTGTACAACAGTCTGATTAATAAATATCGTTACAAAAATGCTGAAACCGAATGATATTATTTTAATATAAATGTAACAACATTATAGTTACGTGACAGGAATACATTATCAACAGACGGTGCTTTTGTTCACTTTCGCTGTCAGATTAAAGTTGCACAATAGCTTGTATACAGTGCTCAATTATTTATGTTACTAAATTAGCAAATATGAGAAGAAAATTCTGCAACTGTAATGGGTGTCGCAATTAGAACAGCTGTGATTAAATTTTTACGTAATCTCTGTCTGCAATTCAAAGAAATTTGCATCCCTAATGCTACACGCAGACAAAAAATGTAGGCTTGAGTGTTGCCTGTATGCGACTAAACACTTAAAAATTCGTGTATAGCCAAATTTAATTCAGTTTTGTAATTTTTATTGCTTAAATACTGGTCACGGCTATCAGAGAAGCACTATGGAGCGGGCCTGCATTCATGCATAAGAATAATGAGCCAAGAAGGCTGGAGCAGAAGACACACGATGAAAGCGAATAGAATAATGTTCTGTTCATTACGCAAGATGGCCTTTGTTTCCTGCACAAATAAGGCAGTGTGTGTGTGTGAAAGGAAAGTGAATAATTGTGTTCTGTGCCAGTCAGCAAATACGAGCGTTAATTTAAGGCGATGAATAAATCTGATGTAGAACTCAGCCAAAATATATGTACTTATCCTAGTAAGGTTAAGACATTCATCCTAAAACATATACAAAACTACGAGTACATGCAGACTAAAATACTAAATTATATTTTCTATAAGACCAGCCATGTAAAGCCTCTAACTGTGAACCGAGGTGGGTGTGATAATGTGCTGCTTGGACAGAGCTATCGCGCACCTCCTGGGGCCGTGATATATGAGTAAGAGGAAATGGTCATTAACACGGGGAAACCTTGGAACTCAGAGAGAAGCCTGATTCAGTATTACTTTGTCCACCACGCATCTCGCTGGTTTTAAATAGACTAAAAGCCGAACATTTTTAGATGTGCTTTTATAGCCAATGATTCGAACTCCGAGATTATGCAACGCGAAATGAAGAAACAATGATTGTGTGTAACGAATTTTAAACGACACGAAAGGAAGCCGCTGTAAAATTATATTAGTTGTTGTCGGTGTATGAATTGTACATAAATCGTCACATAAAACATAAAGTTTATTATTACATCTTAGTTCGTTTCCGTGTACTTTTATTCTGTTAATTTTAGTAATTTTCTTATCATTCTCCGGACGATTACGTTGGACTACATTCTATAGTTTAAGCGACAGTTTTCTTCCAAATCATTAACTACTCACCATCTATGACCACGTCTCCGTCTTATTCAACGCTCTATAACCGAGGTACGTGGGAGTTCAATATGAAACATCCATCGGTGTTTGTTACAGAAGTATATATTGCAGTATCTATTATGAGGTCTTCAGTTGTTTTACCGCGCATTGTTCTGGCTATATAACGATTCAGAAGAATATACTGCTTCCATCTTCAAAGTAGCCTATCCAAAACACATCACTCAAAACTCACTAGCGACCTGTATCCTGGTATATATAAGGCCTCCTATCCCCCAAATATACATTTACACTGATGATGGCAACTCCAACATTTGCTGAAACGGAGAACATTCAGAATTCTACGTGGTTGATCCCCAAAAGCAAATATTACGCATCTGAAAGAGATGTACAAAAGATGGTTTCACAGCCAGTATACATGTGTATTACTTTTAGTACAAGTATTATTATTAGTATTAATATTATTATTAAATTTGTAAGTTTGTTTGAATCATTGTTTTAATGGAATTAACAAACTTTCTCCACGCTCATATCAAATGGCAACAAACTTGCGTATCCAGACCACGAACTTTGGCAGGTGTACAATTTATTATGCGTATTGCATTCATAAATAATGCAATATGTTCCTCCTCCACTAATCCGTGTCAGAAGACGGAATTTTGGCACGGGTGTAGAGAATGTGATGACACCATCACTGTGAGTGAAGGAGAGAGTGTAGGAATAAGCTACCGGTTGGCTGCTGTGTGGATATGATTTGGACACCACAGTGTAGCCACCAGAAACAGGGGCCGGCCCCCACATTCACTGGGTATATAAGCGCCTGTCGATTGACTAGAAAACATTGTGCATCCATCAGGAAACATAAGATATCATCATGTTCAAGCTGGTAAGTGAGACAATGCTTTGTAAACTGTTAAAAACTACAGGTATCAGTTCGTAGAAGCAAGAGAGAAGAAAATAATTTTTTTTTTTCAATTTCAGTCAAGCTCAAACACAGTATTAACAGTTAGTATAACGTTATAAAATTGTTAATCATTCATAAAGTGTGCAAGAAAGTAATATACGTCTTTGAAACCAAATAAATGCGTCCTCTAAATCGAAACACGAATACACATAAACATGAAAAAATTATACTATAAATATTGAACATATTTATTCGACTTTAATTGATCATTCTATGAAAAAGACAAAGGAGTAGAAAGTGTACTGCTAATATATTACTAATTTTAAAATTATGAGAAAAAGAGACACACACTCACATATCGTGAAATTTGTACTGAAAATGATTACGAGACCTCAGTCACTCACAATTTTGACAAGGGTAGAAAACAAGTAAAGATATTAGGCTGGTAAGGGATATTAGCATGGCAAAGAAAGTGAGATTTTTGTTCCGTAATCAGTTTATGGTAATACTGATAATTTGGAAAGACGAGTTATTTGTTGATCCCTTTAGCAACGTGGTAAATTTTATGAATTTTAATAAAAACCGTTATATGGGAAGTATGCAGGAGCAAATTCCATGTAAACTATATCAAATTATGTTCGTACATCAGAGCAAATAAAATGTGCTTCTGTTAAGATGATCAGTTACTTAATGTTGTTGAAGGAAATAATTTCATTTATTCTGAGAATAATACGAAACCCATAAATATCCTCCGCGGGCAATATATATATTTAATTAATATTAAAAATGGTGTAACACATAGCTAAAAAATTCAGTGTCGAACTTCTTAAGCTGGATTGAAATAAAGACATTATTAAACTCGTAGATACACAACCAACATTTTCAATTCCAGAGAATCTACTTCGAATATTCTTATTATACGGGGCAAGGCGTACTTTATATTGAAGGTCTCAGGTCGAGACAGTCCGGCTCAAGGCCCATGTACACGTTTCTGCGTATTCTTTGGTCCTACCTTAAGTATGTCATATTCATATACTTAATTTGATGTTTACCAGTAGTAAATGCGAATATCATCATACGAAAAAATTCTAGGCTCGTCTCTGCCAAGTGGCTTAAGCGGGCAATGCGCTGTATTCCGCTCAGACAATCTTTACTTTCGAATCGATCGGTTCCAGTGCGAGTCCTTCCTCAGACCCAGTGTTTGTTAGTTGTCCGCCAATACCCCTTGTCATCTGTCCGCTATTACTAATTTAACAAATATTCAGCTATTCTCCATACGTGAAGGCCATGTCCTCCACCCACAACCCGAATACGGAGCGACGCCATATTGACAAAGCGCACTACTTCATAACCCTATGAGCTATGTAACTTTTCCTATGGTTGTTGACACTGTGTTTATGCTTCAAATTATTTATTTTATTTTCCTTCAGGTTGTCTTTCTCGCCATCTTGGCTGTAGCCCTGGCTGCCCCTGGACTTGTGGGAGCTCCTTTGGCCGCTCCATTTACTGCTCCATTTGCCGCCCCTTACGCTTATGCAGCCCATCCTGCATATTCTGCACCACTGGCTGCATACACCGCAGGAATAGGCTACCCTGCTGCTTACAGCGCACCTCTCGTCAATGCTGCTTACTTCGGCTAATTCCAACAAATCACATGACAGTTATTTCTTATCCTCGTTGCGTTACTGTTGACCCTTGTTTCTTTAGAATTAAATAAACAGATTGAAATAAATTCTCTATAACCGCATATTTCTGTGTGACATTCTTACTGACTCCCTTTCATCCTAATCATACACAAAACAAAGGTAAGGTCCCTCCAGTATTATTTATTGTTACGATGAGGTACAAATATGTCCCTGTGGAGATGGGCCTTAAAGGGCTCACTGCCCAGTGCAGCAGTGGAATAATATTGGCAAAGAAAATCCAAATAACTCGTAGAAAAAATCCAGTAGCATTACCATCCCAGTACCACTTTATTCACCACCGTGAATCGCACATTTACTGCTATGACTGCTAACCCAGTGCTCCGTGGGCGACTAGCCGCCTGAGATATACATCCTTCAGTCCCGTCTCACTTCAATTCTTCAATCTGCGTGGTGGAGCGTGTAACTAAATTCCACAATTCTTAAACAGTGGCTCTTCATGAATGTGAGTTATGAAGATGAAAAATACCTTCAAATTTATTATTTATTTATTATAACACTTGGAAAGACTGAATAAATCGGCGAAAATATGTTCGCATAA
>NW_019060064.1:175016-204971 GCF_000696155.1 Zootermopsis nevadensis
ATTGCAGTCGTTGGGAGATTTAATGGCACGAAAAATTTTGATGTCATCAGCGAAAAGAAGGCATTTAGAATGATTAATTACTTGACATATGTCATCAATAAACAAGTTGAAAAGTAGAGGACCCAAAACAGATCCCTATGGAACTCCAGAGAGGACTACAAAAGCAGACGAAATAGTTCCAGAAACACAAACGTGGGATTGTCTGTTGGTTAAGTAACTACGAAACCAGTGTACATAACCATCAGTTAAACATAAGATACTATGACCAGAGGACCAGACGCTATCGTAAAATTCGAGTTGCTTGGTTCTGAGACCTCTGACGTTTTGGTAATAAATGTCTAAAGAATTTAAATTCTGTTTTCTAGTAAACATGGAAAAACCACCCGTGTTGACATCACCGGTGCGAGGCATTTAACTGAGTGAAGTAGCCTCGTTCTCCAGAAGTTCCTCAGAAATGGCATTTGCACCTAATTGATCTGAAGTTGCGACCCCTAAGGCTGAAACCTCTGCACCAGGGGAGGACGGACGAGATGAAAGAGTCGGGGGGGAGGGGGATAAATTTGGTCAGGATTAAGACGACCAAAATACGGAGCAATTAAACACCCACTAGGACAAACACCGGTATTTACATAATTATAACAAAGATGTATATTAATCAGATACTATAAAACAGACTAACAGAATAATAAAGAATAAATACAATTATATAACATAGAAAGTGTCCACATTTGAAATATGCGACTTAGAAAACACTCCTGTCCATTTCAGTCTTCCATACTGTACAAACTCGTGTATCACGTATGTTCAACACGTATATATATTTTACGGAAATTCATAGAAAGAAGCATTTGGCCTTTCAACGTATAGGCTTGTTCGTGAATTATTCCTACGCGAAGTCTGTGTTATTGTTAGTGCGGTTATATAATTCAATTTTCTCTCCCGAATATATTCCCTCGTTTATATTCTGACTTCTCTCGCGACATTTATATATAGTAGCTGCCAGAATGGGAGGTAAGAAAATATGACCAGAATGTTACTGAACGTCTCGAGTAGAATTTGGCTTTCATCTTCATCACCAACAATCGACACATAACAATTCTTTGGCCTGATGTCACTTTACTTCAGCTTGGGACCTAGAATTCTCAAGGAAGCTATCTTGATAACATAAACACATTCCTGTCTTGCATTATATTCAGAGAGCCTAACCTCTATAGGAAAGTTACATGGCTGAAGCATTGAGTTATCTGAATAGCTCTAAGTAATTCCAGAATAAAGGATATCAAAAGTATGAGGTTTTCTTCAGTCTTTACTCAGAAATGTTTGGATGGCACATTATAATAACGCCCCCTTCTGTCAAGATTAGACATTAGTAATGCCAAACACATAAAGGTAAATTTACAAAATGCTTACTACAATTAATTTTCTTTCTTTTTCTTCTAGTCTGAAAATTTTTAAATATTAAAACTATTATAAAGACGAGAAATCTAAGAGGGTTTGAAGATAGAAATATGTAACACGACTCAGAGATGAAAAATATATACAGAATTTTATATAAAAAAACTACAGAAAATATACTATGCTGCAGACCTAGACGAAGACGGAATATAATATAAAAATATATCTTAATATATAATATATAAAATATATCTTAAAGAAATATTATGTAATAATGCGGACTGGATTAACCTGTCTCAGAAGTGTTAAGATGCTTATTTTTATAAGTACGGCAATGGACCTTCGGGTTACATAAAAGGTAAGGTATTTCTTTACTATCTAAACGACTGTTAGTTATTCAAGAAAGGCTTCTGCTCCATGGAGCTACTTAGTTTTCATTTGGTCTCTTTTGTCATTCTTTCGGAACTGTTTCTGCTCTGGATGGTGATATCTTCATTACTACTGCATCACATTTCTCGATTCATTTGCAATTCCTTTGTTCTTACAAATTAAATTTTTAAGGCTCTTTATTTGCCTTCCCTTTCATCTTTCTCTGCCTTGTTATCGTCTCTCTCCTGTTGCGTTGTCTTTTGAACCCCTTGGTAAATCCGTCGAGACGCTGCAAATAAATTCGTGGGATGAGATCTCCGTGTCTTCGCCGCTGTTATGAATCTGAATGATTTATGTAGACAAGTGCAAGCAGGATGTTGTCTGAAGTAATATTTTTATGGCGCACTGCTTTACTGTACTTCATCGCAAGTTGTTACAATATCCCTTCATAACTTATTATTTTACAGAAATTTTACACTTTTTATCGTTAAATTAACTTTACTCGCAGTATGTAAAATTAAAATAACTTGTAATAGTTAGACAACAGTTAACTTAAGCAATTTATCAACGATATCAGTTAACGTTTTGTTATTTTAAATTTAAAAAAAAACAATGTTCGTTAACCTACGGGATATTTAGATGTTGCTTGGAGCGGGTGGTCATACGTGAAGAACTGTGGTTTACATGGGTGAGCGCTGATGATAGTCTGTAATTCTTTACCATCATCTTTGACTTGCAATGTTGCGGTTCTAAGCTATTATTTCAACAGTAAAATAAACCAGAAGTTAAGCCATACTGTTTTGTAACTGGACCACAAGGAAAATACAATCCATAAAGGGGTAAGTTTCAAGTGCAGTTACAATGAACGTAAAATGAGATGTGAAACAAAATGAGATGGATACGGAAGGAAGCGTATGTGACGTACTTAAAGTCTTTATCCCGAATTAGGCGATTAGGAAAAGATAAACAGCAGAAATCGTCAGCTGGTAAGTATTCAGTTTGAGAACCGAACCACGCACATCCATGAGCCATTTACAAAACATTATCACAGAGATTAGAGAGATAAGAATGCCATAGGCACGACACGTTATTATTGAATAAGTAATAAATCAGCACAAAATGGTCGTAAGAAAGAGTAAAATAATGGAGTGGATAATTCAGGGTAATGTGTGAAATAGTTCAGGGCAGGTTCGAAAGGGAAGCTTTTGTAAACTCTATTATGAACAGGTCCTTTACAACACATTCAGTTAACTCACCAGTATTATGCAGACGTGACACCAGTAAGTCACCTGTCAATCGATATAAAGTTATGTATCGATATCTGAAATGTTTGCTTTATATTGAACTGGATATTTTTATCCTTACGTAGCTAAGTAATTAAATCCAGTTTTAAAAACTTGCATTGCCTTTATCTGTGTTCCAAATTGTCGTATTTCAATATAAATGTGGCTTCCTGCTACAAGTTGCACGTTTAATTTAGCGTTTTGAAACTACAAACGCTGGCCTGAGATCGCAAAACGCCACCTGGGCTCAAGAGATAGAAAGCTGATGGTGAGGGCTAATTTTAAAATTCTTTTGTTAATATGACCGAATCCTAATGTTAATTATTTATTTCATTAAAATTACACAAACAACACGATTATTCGTATATTTCTTTCTTTCTTTCTTATAACCAACTGGAACTCCTTAAATATTTTAGGTAAGGGCAGAAGTTCCTTTTTCAGTATTTCCTAACAAATAAAAGTCTTTTTGTGCAACAAATCTGTGCCTCTTATATATACGCTGCATATCTGTTATTGAACACGACTCCCAATATGATAACTTATCGATTTATCGAATACAACCCTGACCTGTTTTGTTCTGTAACTTGTAAATCGTGTTGAGTAGTCTTCGACTGTTCGGTCGTGTGATTCGACACTCAGACTAGCCGGCTTCATGTTTTAGCTTCCTTCCAAACGAATTAAAGTGGGATGAGATGTTACAAACGCCAATGTACCAGGACCACGTTCTAGGTAGATTTATTGCCGTGAGGAATGACTTCGCTTCTGAATCGGACACGGGAGGAGAGAGGCGGACAAATTAGAAGTTGGAACCAAAGAGGCTGCCCATCTACTAAAATCTTCGCTCTCTTTCAAATTTCCCGATGCCCTGTTTCTCTCACGTTTATCTGTCGCTTTCTCTTCAATTTCGCTCATGTTCGTCCCGTATTTACCTTGCCATATCCTTTTCCTTGCTTTCCCTTCACTTTCGCTCATGTTCGTCACGTATTTACCTTGCCATATCCTTTTCCTTTCCTCGTAATGTGGCGACTTGAAACTTCTTGGAACTGCAGAAGGAGAAATTTCTGCCGTGGTTTATGTTGACTGATCCGGGATGTTCTCCCTAATTCCTGTTCGGCTTCAGCCACTTTGAGGGATGATTGGAATCAAACCAGGGGCCTTCTGAATAGAAAGCCACTGTGCCAACAATAAACTACACGGACGATGAAATTGGCCTTTCTGTACTTTCATTTGTTCCCACTGTTTGGGTCATATGTTAAACAACGCTTTAAGATCGCTATTTAATGGGAGAACGCTGTTATGGGACCATTGCATAAGAGCGTAAGTTAGTCAGCACAGAGCTACGTTACAGTGGCAATGGGAATTATCCGTAATGTATCCCAGAGACACAATTCGGCGATTACGAATCAGGGTCGTGTGTGGCGGTCAGAATCCGCAACGCAATGTCACACCATTAAGGATTTAGTTACGTGACAACAGAGGACGCTAGTTGACGTTATTAGCCATACTGAGATGGAAAATTGGGACTGCATTATTTATAGCGTACGCTGTAATGAATATGGTCGGTGATAAGGCTAAAAGCCTCGTACAAAACATCAGACACAGGGATCAAGCACTTCGCATTCTCGGTCAGTTCTGACTGAAGTATTTCTCTGATTTTCCCTCAGTTCCCCCATAAAAATACTGTGATAGTGTCTCAAAAATAGATTTTGACTGATTCCTTCTGCATCCTTGAACATTCATCACTCACAAAACATATTAATAGTCGACGGTGCATAATCTGTGTAAATGACAAAGGCGTCGTTAAATAAACCATCAATCAGTCAGCCTCGTACTAAGCAGCATATACTTTTGAATCTATTTTTAGTAGAACCCTAACAATTTTTGGGCTCCTCATCACATTATTTTACCGAATTCCCCTTCTATAGCTTGCAACACGTTTCGCTGCTTACAAGCCGCCACTGCACCTTCAACTCTCTCTCTCTCTCCTTTGGAAAGAAGAAGGAAAAATTTAACGTACAAGCACACGAACGAAAAGGGATTTCTAGACGCACAGATTTTGCCGCGTCGAAGTATCTGTTCATCCTTCTCTTAACATCACCGTTTTCCTACTACTCCTTAGACCATGTCTTCCAAAATCGTTACCATGATAGTGGTTTCAGAAAGGGGATTGCATTGTGCAGTGGACATGCGGGAACAGTCAGCAGTATTGAAACAAAGACACCTACAGCGAATTCGGTTTCCTTAACAGCGTGCAAGAGTGTGAGAATCACCTCTTTAATTTGCCCATCCACACTTCAATAGAACGCTACGTTCTTAGCACCAACCCGACCGGTTTGATTTATTACACAGAAGGGGTGAAACTCAGGAACTAAAATACGTTAATTTCAGATGGGAGAACAGAATATTAGGGGCATGTCCGGATGTGTCTATAGCAAAGTTTACATTGGAAAGGGTGCTCTAAAATTTTCAACCCAAACATGTTTATTTAATCAAATCAGACATTCTAGCCATCTTCCTTTACTTGTATTAATAAACTTAGTTCTAAAATTTGACGAGATAAATACAAATGAATGTGGGATACTGAAAACGATATGTTGGAAGATATTTTCTATAAATGTCAAGCAATATTCTATTGTAAATACAACAAAGTGAATATGCAACTCTAAAATTTTAAATCTGTAGAATAAAATAAAATACTATAATATTTATCAAAACACACATAGAACTTCTGTCAAAACTGGGCTCTCCTCATTTTAGTACGAATCATCCAATTTGTAGTCTGCCTCTGAAAAGGACAGGCAGGATGAAAGAGAGATTAGTATCTTGCGAAGGAAATATTAGAAACATTAAATTATAGTTAAAAATAGAAGGTCAGAACCCATACAATTTACATCTTCAGACTCACCGCCGTGAAAACCTCAAATACTACTTAAAATATACTTTAATATATTCAAGTACATATTTTATTTCATTTACTACATAGGCCTATATGAGCCGGGATAGCTCAGTCAGTATAGTGACTAGCTACGGGCTGGACGACCGGGGTTCGATCCCAGACGGGGGCAGAGGATTTTTCCTCTAGCCTCTGCGTCCAGACCGGCTCTGGGGCCCACCCAGCCTCCTCTACAATGGATACCGGTCATGGCATAAGATACAATAATGTAGCTTGAAAGTAATTACTTCTGAATATGATATATTCTTTAAATTTATATATATTTTATGACTTCCTTTCTTTGACAGACACGAAACAATCAACCTCGCAAAAAGGTCACTATTTTTGCCCTACAACGTTCTTGGTTGCAGATGTCAATAAAAAAGGAGCTAATAGGGAACATATATCAAAGTAGAAAGACGGTTGGGGGTGGAACAATAAAAAATAAAACAGATTAAAGTGGTTAGTTTCGGACAAGAAGAAACCATCAAACCGAGATGCCAGTCCGTGTAGCACTAACATAAGCGCAGGAATTGGAGGAAATGAAGTTCGATTTCCGTAGATCAAGAAACGACCAGTGCCTGTTACTTCTGAATCTTTCTTCCTGACATTAAAAGGGACTTTGAGGACAAGTTTCTTGTGCTCAGAGTTTCAGTGAAACAGACAGGTTCGGCGTCGATCCGGAAGCTCGTATTTAATTTTTACCAGAAGAAACTGAACAATGACAATTCAAACGAGTACGTTTGTTTAGCGAGAGACAACTACAAACTCCTCTTTTTCAGAAATTCAGAACACGGCATTTTCTTATGCTTTATTTGTACTTTTCTCTGGAATGTATAGGTCTAAAGCAGTGGTATTCAACCGTTTTTGTTCGCGTACCCCCAAATATAATCTCTCTTCAACTTTGTACCCCCAAAGTTGTTGGTGTATAATTCAAGTTATACATTGTATATAATCTACATCAAAAATAAATTAAGTAAATTACATTACTGATTATTCAGTGTTTATCATAAAATAATATTTTTTTAAATTTCATTACCTCCTAAGATGTCTTTGCGTACCCCCAGGGGTACGCGTACCCCAGGTTGAATATTACTGGTCTAAAGGACGCTAGTATCCTTCTTCTGTCTGTCACAAAGTACAAATACAAGCACAGGACCTTGCAACTATTCTCGCGGGGTTTAAGTAAATAGTAAGTGTCATAAATCAAAGACTTAAAATAAGCTCGGTGATAAAAGCAGAATTAAGTTTAGTGTTTAAGCAAGATGTTTATTCTTTTTTTACTAAAAGTAAAATAACACAGAATAACATAAAAATGTTCTTCAGTCTTGAGTTGTCATAAGTATCCATTTCTTGTATTAACGTGAAAAAATCTGGAAAGGTAATTAAAATCTTACTATATGGAAAATAATAATTGTCTAGGATCCAACTCACTCATTTTTTTAAGGAATTTTAGTCGGTGTCTGCAGTGGAATATTTGGATGGCGTCTTAAAATAAACAGTGAGTTTTTCCCCCCCCAAAGCCTAGTCTACTGAAACCCATATTTGCATTCATTCATCTGACGCTATATGCATTAAGTAACTGAAAAAAACATCGCAAATAATTTAAGAACTAGTCCAATAAAAGTTTCAAAAGCGTACCCTATTACCAACAAGTCCATTCACTAGACTGTGATTTGTGTTGTCATGCCTACATTAATAAGGATAAATCTTAACATAGAGAAAAAATAAACACAATATATTCGATTATAAATTTTCTACATTTCAATTTTATTCCAATGGGACTTAATCCATTATATTCTATAACAAATTACCTCCATCATAGTATAGCGTGCTAAGCATATCTGTAGTTAACATATTAACACAAACGGAATTATGAAAATTCAGCACTTTTTATGCTAGGGGGCTTAAAAATAACTACTGCACAAGCATTAGTGGCAGTAATGCATTTGGCACATTCATACATACATAGACATACAGACAGATCCTCTACGTTCTGCGTTCCCGTTCACCCACAATGCCCACATAAAATTACTAAAATACTACTGATATAGGCCTACATAGGATCTTTTCCATTTCTCCAATCCATTCAGCCAACCCACTATCGTGTATTCACACCACATTAATTCCTCGCATATCATGTGATGATTTTATAAATGGTTTCATGCATTTGCAAAGTGCACTGAACCATTAGAGGGCAGGGATTCTAGATCCTTCCACAAACACCCACACACAATCAGACCCATTTCATTTTTGAAATTTTACAGTAGACTCGTCCATACCATTGCTCTTATAATAAACATGTTATATTTAATTAATTCGCTAAAACACAAAAAATATATATCCTATTTTAGTGTAAGAATATTTGGATAGGCAAATAATAATTTAAAATGCATACTCTTCAAACATATAGGCCTATTTCTTTTATCTCGTTTTCCTACTTTATTCATTTAAATGGTCAAAAGTGGAATTATGAAGTCAGACAGGGCTAATGAATGGGAAGGGGATAAGAAATGTTTAATAAATTCTACTCGGGCTACCAGCCGTGTAAGGTGACTTAATGAAGAAAACACCGACGTTTCGAGAACCATCTAAGTCCTCGTTCTGTAGTTGATAAGAAATGGTCTTTACATTTCTTGGTTTTTCTTCACAACACCTACACACACTCTGTTCACATCAAATGTTTTCTCTCAGCCATTACAAATACTGATCACTAGTAAAGAATCCCACCAACTGAAAGCCTGCGACATAAACTCACGCTTCTATGTCTTCACCTATTTTCAATTACTAAAACACAAAATAATGCTTCCTTCAGAATTCGTAGTATTATTTATTGTCTGCATACAGAATTTTATATTCGTCGTTGCAAGGTTTCGTTGCCACCGTCAACCAAACGAAGAAAGAAAGCAGCCAACAAGATATTTTACTTTTAATGATATTTTTATAACAGAAATTGCATGTTATTCTATCTTACAAAATACACGAAAATTCCACGAAACTGCTATAATAGAAGTATCACTAAGGAGTTGCCTGTCTTTTTGGTTGTTGCACCGTTTATTCCGGTTAAAGTTCACCGAAGTTTCTCAGGTATTTGCTGCCTCAGTAAACTGGGTGATCGCCAGAATACGAGATTCATCACCCAGAAGACAGTCATCATTATACTCGCGGCCGGAATAACCTCAGATATCGCCACGTGTCACTTTCTGAAATGTTAACATGAACGTCGTGATCATAAGAAACGTGTCGCCCATTTTAAATTTTACTAAATTCTATCAAATTACACAAGCTTGTTTAGAAACTAACATAAACAAAGCATAAGAATAAAAAAGCCTACTTCTTTATTTCAAGGTTAACTTGGTTAAAAATTACATACTGGATTACCTCAGAAGGACACCTTCGTTCCGACGTGTGATAAATTGGAGGACAAAAACAAATAAAAAGTATCTGATTCAAAGCAGTTACCTTCAGTAAGCCAGCCTTAAAATTGTTTTATGACCTTCAGTTATGGCACGAAATTATTCAGCTGTTCTTCCTGTAGCCCTAGTACCTTCCAAAATAGTAAATATTACATTATTTTCCTTTGCTCGTCACTGAAGCTCCTATCAACACAATTAATTCAATAAACGCGAATACAGACGACTGGACAATCGAAATTGATTTCTTCGTGACGAGGAACATGGAACTCACAGCCAGAGCACAACATCAATTAAATATGTATTACCTTACCAGTTCTACTTATGTATGTGACCTTTCGAAGGTAATTGTTCCCTTCACAATAAACAGTAATACATAATGAAGAATAGTTCAGTCAGGAAAGTAACTAAGCTAGGGTTGGACCAATCCAGGAAGGGGCATGAATTTCTCGCTTCACCACAACTCTTAACGGGCTCTAAGGCCCGAAACCCTTTTAGCTACGCACGTACAAGTCCATACTTGAGTTACCATGCAGAAGACCTACATCGACACGTTCAATACAGTGACAACCTCAATCCAGAAGACAGCCATCCTCGGACACACCGCCGCCAGAACCTCTAATCCTACATCTCTCTCTCTCTCTCTTCTTTATTCTTGTCGACTGAAATTATTATTTAACTAACTCCGTAAAGAATAGTTCTTCTTCAGGAGCAAATTGTTCAGCCAATGTCTTGTGGAATCCTTCCAAACCTTCATTACGGATTTCGCAACCACTTGCGTTCCACCCCGGTCCCTTTCTGGGCCACGTGATTCCATTTCACATCCTATTTCGCTAAGATCTGTTTTAATAATATTCTCACATATGCACCTATGTCTTCAGCATGCTGTCTCCCTGTCAGGATATCAATCAAAACTTTTGTACGATAATTTTATCTTTCCTCATGCACACTAAATATCCCGCCTCCTTATGCTCAATTTATGTTTAAATTTCCAAAATATAAATGTATCATGACATCAGAATAAAACGACCTATTAACACATTAGAATGTTTGCATTTGATATAAATATTACCGCCGCGTTATACCGATTTAGGCTTTGAGTTTGCACACGCAGTAATCTGGGAGGAGAAATCAGGCAATGTCCCGTTATATTTGTAGATTATTCCTCCTTGTGTATCCCTCCAGCCACCCCAAGATGCTGCTGGCTGGGTAGAGGTATGTATGATCCTCCGAATATCCTTTATCCTAGAAGCATTTTTCTTCGTTCTACGTTTCTTGCTGCCGGCTGCAGTGTGGCCCAGTTTCCGTTTCGGTGGCCTGTAGCACCGCCATATTTCACCACTAGAGGAGCGCCCACCCGCTCGTATCTTATTAATGTTGAACTGTGTAACGCCGAAGAATATCTATACGCTCAATTCGACGAGGTAATCAAGAAACTTAAAATGTCCAATACGTGTAAAATAAATCGAAATTTAATTAGTAATTCTGAAACCTGAGAATAAAGAGCTGATTATAAAGCTACATAAAACAATTGTTCGGACACCTTTCACCCTATGTACGTAACGAAATGTGTTTGAGATTAGAATGTTGAGGAAAATACTCTGAATTATAAAAGAGTGTGAAGAAAATTGCATTATGAAGATCTCAGTATTCTGTGTTCGTCAACAAATTTTATACCGATGATCAAATGAAGGATTATATGATAATCGGGGCATTTATAATTCAAGAATAAGATGAAATGCATAAAGAATTTCAGTCAGAAAACCCAAACGGAAGCAACTACTTTAAGACCTAGGCGTAGTTTGAAAGATAATATTAAATATACAGGGAGGATCAGTGTGGACTAGCTTTATGTAGCTCAGGTTAGAAACCAGTGAAGGTCTTTTGTGAAAACAATAATGAACATTTTGGGTGTCACAAATCCCGGTTAGTTTCCTGACTACCTCAGGTACAATTACGTAGCTCCACGTTAAAGACTCCATTCTGTAAAATTAGATACTTTAAGGCATGAAGGCGTTGAATCAGACTGGCAAAATTATCTAATCTGTTGACTAAACTGTGTTCGTCGAATCCCGGATGTTACATTTATCGATTAAATGCATATAGGTACACAGTTGAAATAATAAATGCGTTTTATTTTCATTTCATGTTAAGCTTACAATCCCAATTTAAATTGTAACGTGTCTGGTATAAACGTTTAGAAATCTATCAAGAACTGTAGGAGAATTTCAATCCATCATGCTCGGTTGCTACAAATGAAGACTCGGATGTCGGTAATCAAATCTAGATTGAAACCTGTAGAATGACACAGAGGGCCAGAACTTCAGCAGAATACCAAATATCATATAACGATGAGGACAATTAACATTCTTCTAGTCGATTAATGTATTTTTAGTGTAAATGCTTAATTTTTCTGTTACTTTACAAAAGCTCTTTGAAGTGACGAGATTATATGACACAGAGTGAGTTAAAATTCCCATATATTATGAACACGACAGAATATTGGTGAAAGCGGTGAAGGACCATTTCTAAATAATATCCCGATATTTGATGGCAGAAACTTGGGCTAACCAACAAAAGCTTCATTTATGACAATCGGCGGAGATTCCAATAGGTAACCTCCTGAATGCAAGGCTTGGGCCTTACTACTGTACAAACCTGTTATGTGTATAATGAACAAAAATCTTACTAAAGGCTTGGAGTAGATTGAAATTCCAAATACGTTCTTCGTGCGTGGGTGTTGAAGGCGGCATACAGCTTTGTTGATAACCACTGCTCAAGGGAATTCTGACTCGAATAAAACAATAAATGCAACAAAGGCACTATGGTGTCGAAATTTATTGCTGAGATAATGTTATCCGAGGAAACTGTTGTTGTCCAACAAAGATATCGTCTCACATTGTTGCTACAATGTGTTCCTGCATTGACAACGATTCATCCGGGATGCCTGGTTACTAAGGAAAATACAGCCAGACATACATGAATAATGTATAAGGTAAAGCTTTCGCGTAAAATGTCCTTCGCTAACGCTAGAACATGAAGAACATTCAACAAATTAGATCTAGGGAATTTCAAGGGCGAGTAATAATAGATTTCTACCCTCTGTACTCGCTATGATGTTCTTTGTATTTATAAGTAGCTACCAAACTACGTTCTGAGCACAGCCAAATCCGTAAATGATTCATGCAATGTAACGTTCCACAAATTCGTGTCACTACAGAAAAATACAGTCGAGATATTTTTCGAAACCATTAGTGGCATTGTTCCTAAAATTTCACTCTTTTGCAAACACTATCGTCCTGATTAATACAGAATACGACAAATATTTTTAAAAAGTACTTACAGGCAATGTCCAGGTGTTCTTCCTTTCCTGACAAATAAGGCAGCACTTTATCTGTGCATCTTTGTTTATAATCCGGCTTGTAAAATTCAAGATCACGAATCAATTTTCTCTGGAATCAAGTCGAATTAAACATCACGATCCACAGTTTTAAAATAATAACTGTTCAATCAAGATCTCATTGCATGAAATTTTAACCTTCCTCATTGTACTATTCTGCACTATAAGATTGTCAGCGGAGGGCACCCAGTATCCGCCATCAGTCTTCATCCGCCGGGCTCGTCTTCACTGGAGCGGACACAGATTCCGCGCGCCTATTGTTTGCTGCTGCTGGATCTCTGAGAATTCTTCCTCTACTCTCATATTCTTTTGCGTCTTTCTTCTTCTGCTTTTATTTGTGAAGATACTAAACCTCACTTGACCTGCACCTTCCTTCACGATTCCAAGGTCAAAAGTTTCCGTTCAACATTGATTGGCGGGATAGGAAATTACAAGCTCTGCAACACAGCTGCAGTCCTCCAATCCAATGCCGACGTCTTACAATGACTTTTCATTGTGGATTTCCCATACGACTTACGTGTACTCCACTCGTCCTCCATCCAGGACTCCAAGATCCTGGAAATACGTTTGATCTCCTTTTCCTTTTTTAGTTATTACCTAATGAATTACCTATTTTAGCCCTACATTTCCTCCCATTCTTTCTACAAGTACACACACACACATTATATATATATATATATACTCTCAAAAATGTTCGTTCATCGTCCCAATATTCTATTTCACAAAAAAATTCACGTATGAATTCAGATAACCAATCAATCACTAACGAAATAACCCTGTGCAACAGAGACCTGCTTTTCAAGACAGTAGTCGCTCAGCTAGCCAAGAAATGCCCTGCTATTCTCGAAGCCCGAATACCGTGGTCAAAAGAGCCTCCTGTTGATCAATATCTTAAGACGCATTAATCCAGTCTACGCCCTCCCACCTCATTTTCCTGTAGTCCCGTAGGCATCCCAAACATAATCTCGCACCATCCCAAAAACAGAGAAGAACCAAAGGAGATATATATATGTTTCTTACGGGTGCTACTGTGGACCACAGACTTTCCTATTATTTAAACACAGACATTTTAGGAGAGAAATATTTAAATGCCATTATATTATAGAAATTTTAAAGGAAGCCAGCGACATGTTACAGTTCCGAGAAAAGCTAAGACTACACGCAGAAATTAGCTTCATTCACTGCATTATAAAGCTCTGCGTCAGTGGGAGGAATACACAAAGGTCTCAAGATTAAGATAATTACGGGCACAAACCACACTAAATAACCTATTTTACAGCCGCACGAACTTCAAATTTCGTATTAATACAATTATCTTCCATGTTATTTTGCGAACGCTTTACTCCAGCACTGAGAGAACAATATAAAATTTCAAGTAATTTACTGGAAAACAAAGAGCCTAGAATATAAATTAGATAAAAGATAATTAAAAAAGTTTAATGTAGGGGAAACTGAAGCTATGAAGGTGATGACCTTCCGAATTATTGGATGTACACCTGAGAAATGTCCTTTTATTCTAATTTCTTTCAAGTTGCTTTCATCTTTGACTTCTAGTTTTTATCTTTCGTTGTCCTGAACCAGGTGGTAGCTATTTTACACTCCTTGGTTTGACCATTCTAGTAATATTTTGTAGATGAAAGAAACGAATATCCTCATTATTAAATTTTCCCCCCATCTATTTTTACTTCTTACGTTTTTGGTTTAAATATTTTTCTTCAGCACACTGTTCTCAAACGTGCGCCATCATGATCCATCTCTCAAGCTAATAGGCCAAGTCATACACCCATACAAAACTGTTGGATAATTTTAGTTTTTTTATTGGAATCTTTACGCTTTTCCGTAGCAGACTTGAAGGTTAAGGACTCTGAACAGGGTGGTAGAAACCATTTCCCTAATTTAATCTCTTCTTAATTTCATTTTGTGTGTTATTTCAGAATAAAAGTAGGGAAAATTTAGGCATTTATCTCGCTTTCCAAAGTACGGTGAAGAGGTAATGTATTTCGGAACCTTCATTACAGATACATATCTTTCGAAAACCGTTCCCAGTGACGTCTGTACTGTTTGACAGACACGTTACTCAGCAGACGACCTACTTCTGTTACGCGGAAAAGAAACTTGTGATTCGAAAGATGCGCATATTCCAATGGAAATACGAAAGAGAAATATAAAGCAACGAATACAGAACATTAAAAGGAAGGGACCTAAAAAATGAAGACAAGATGGTTGAGATATGTCTGATGAGAAGACAGAGATGACAGAAGGACACGAAAATAGGGCGAAGTCAATTTTGGGCGCTGAAGGCAGCTCATCTTCGCCAGTAGGAGAGGAGATGCACTTGGAGCAGGTGGTGCTCCGGAATAGAGGCAAGATTAAGTTTCGTAATGGAAGATTCCTTCTCGGCAACATAATCTTGAAGACGGTTGCATGGATGATTCATTGCCCGTCAAATACTCGTCACACAAAGACCCCTTGCTAGCTTGGTGGCACACAGACGCCTTCCTATCGTATTATATTGTTTGGAGATGGCTACTAGACAAACTCATTTTTCCGTCGAACATTACACAGTTACAAGAGATATTGACAAGCCAACTGACGAATTATTGAGTGTTCTGAAATGAAACAAAAGTGAGTGTATATACCCGACCTCGTTTCTGGAAGCAATAAAATTAAGACAGCCATTTTTTATTCCCCTGTACCAATATGTAACGTTCTGAAATATCGAGAGTGTAATGCGGTAACTGCACTTGTGGAGGAGACTGAGACAACTTCAATGCCTGTATCAAGTTTCATGTTTAAGTTTCATTAAAAAGATCTATCAACTGACCACGTCATACAATGTCTACTGGCAGACATGTTTGAGGCGCTTAGTAGGCTATTTTCTTAGGCGGGCAGAGAGAATACGACATATCGCCTCTGTAAAGACGGTTGGATTACACCGACAATCGAAGTACACATTCCGTAATACGAAAAAATGCCAACCATTCAAATGCGGTGTTTTGAGCTTGATTTCGTGAGGACTTGAACGTGGATACCAGCGTTTCTGAAGTAAAATACCACTTCCATGTTCAGTGCTGATGGCGGAGGCGATATGTTCTTCCAGAATGTTAGTTAGTATCTACCTACAAATCCACGCGGTGTTAAAACAATGTAAACCAACACCGACATGTATTTGTTTATGCGTTGTAAAATGTAAATTATTGAAACTGTTTCTCTAACACCAAATTACAGTGAATGTGTCCTATTCTGTGATGTGTGAAATACATTAATATAAAGATTAAGAACGAGAAAGCCCTAATTTAATCAAATGTAGTTCAAAGAAGACGACATCGAAACATTTTCTACACATTTATTTTATCATTTACGTTACATGTTTCTATTTCTGTTTCTCTAACACCAAATTACAGTGAATGTGTCCTATTCTGTGATGTGTGAAATTGTTTCTCTAACACCAAATTACGGTAAATGTGTCCTATTCTGTGATGTGTGAAATACATTAATATCAAGATTAAGAACGAGAAAGCCCTAATTTAATCAAATGTAGTTCAAAGAAGACGACATCGAAACATTTTCTACACATTTATTTTATCATTTACGTTACATGTTTCTATTCTATTTGTCTCCTTATGATTTACATACACGATGGTTTAAACGACAAATACACCTACGACATTTGAAATACTTACTGCAATTACTCTAAGTAGTACATATAAGTAGCGGAACTTATTCGTCTCCTTATAAACGACAAATACACCTATGACATTTGAAATACTTACTGCAATTATTCTAAGTATTACATATAAGTAGCGGAACATAAAACTGTCATAAAAATAGATTCCCTAACCAATTTTCCCCAAAACGACTAACATCATATAACTAATTACCGTCATTAGCCTTATGACGGTTAAGTAATGAAACAATTATACCCACTGTATAACTATTGGTAAACACACTGATTGCCATTCCCTGGAAGAGATATATTCATTGTAACAGAGCTGTCTTGTAATTCGCTTTATCAGACATCCATGTAGTTTCACAGAATTAACCAATGAAAACTTTATAATGAAATAAGGTAAGAATGTCGAGATTAGTTAAAAGACATAACAGTTGAGATAGATAATTAACGTAAAAACAGACAGAGCTATTTGCCAAAGTAACAAACTTCCCACACAAAAAACTCGATTAGCTTCCATCTTGAGCTGACTTGCTAGTATTCCTCGTAACACTGTTTGCATAGAGTTACACCACAACAAACACAAACATAATAGCACAGTGTGAATAAAAAGAAACTTGTTTATTAACAAAGGTAGTCGCCATGTAACTGAATTTATTTTTAAAGCCTGAAAAAAGTAGGAGTTGAACTTGCTTCATTTATTAAGTAAAAGGAAATGGATGAAGGAAAGATTTTCTCTGAAATGTTTACAATCCACGTACAGAATTTCTCCCTCTACTGCGCTGAACTAATCATAATTATCTCGTTCTTCTCGTTGTGACTTAAATTACAACAGAGGGAAAAGTTTGCGCTTGAAATAAATTTGACCTTCCACCGAACCGAAACAACAATAAACTATGTCCATGCAATCTGTGTTGTAATGTTGCTTGCGAATTTGTGGTAAGAAAGTACTTCTCCCCATTTCACTTCACTCTGTTGATTCAAAGGAGACTTCATACAGCATTTACCCTGTTCGTCACTCATTTTACTCTTTGCGAAAAACAAACTACATTAAAAAATGGCTATATACCTAAATTTAGTTGTTCACAGCTGAAAAGAATTTAAGCAATGTAGTTAGTGATAAGACTATTTAAAAAGGCTAAATTAATTAACAATGCAAACAAAGAGATCTTTACATTCACAGAAAGGATAAACCATATAAAGTTGCATTATTTAAGCTGTAAATTTTATAACTCTCCTAATTGGATACACCAAGTAATAAAAATATCATATTTCTTGCTTACATCCATTAAAAAGTCAAAATAAAAATTAGAATTTACCTCCTACCACTGTTAAATTTGTCGACATTGGTCTTGGGGGTTGTAACGCACGTCGAGTGGTCTTGTACGTTGATAGCTACAAATAATCTTCATCGACTTCAACAAAAGGAACCGATGCTATTGTTCTAACACAGTGTTAAGTGTTGATAAAAACGAGACGCTTGTACCTACAAAAGATCAATACCCCAGTTCATACCAGCAAAATATCGCCTACTGTTTCCCCCTTTTATGGGATTAACACATCAGTTGGAGCTGTGTTGAATATATTGTAAAAACAAGTTCCAATTCACAGCTACTTTCGCTTTGAAGCCAATATTGTCGGTATTCAAAGTGTGACATTTGGCTGTATTTCACGCGTTAATATGTGTGTAAGAAGAAATTAACCTCTTTAAAGACTGTGAAAATAATACCTAATACAGTTCATACCACATATAATAATTTTTGCTGATTAACGTAAAGTCGCAGGTGTTCCAGAAATGTGTTGCTACAAGACATTTGCGCATAGCCACATTAAATTATGCATAAAGTATGCTTTACAATCCACGTTACTTAATAGATTGAGATTAAATTCAGTACTGGTAAATCTGTACACTGAAAGCTACCAGAAGGATATACGAAATATTGGTTACTATCGGTCCAAGTGTAATTCCAGCTTGCATGAAAAACAAATCATTTCACAAGAAATACACTTAATTTATCATTCAGAGTTACCAACTTCTATTTCAAATATTCTTCGTTTTGTTTTAGCTCTTGACGAAGGACAAAAGAATAATTTTCGCTCAGTATATTTATCTTTGTTAAAAAACTTCAGTTAGGTCCAAAACACCGCAAAGAATGCATCTAGGATATGACTGAACAATAACACACTCTTGATGTCATGTAAGAATAATGCGTTCCGATGTCGCCTGCCACTAGAAGAATTCAGTGAAACACAATTTATATTCCGAGAATTGAGGCTTTCATTACAGTTAAAATGTGGTTTCTGGTCCTCTATATAGTGAAGGCATGAAGTCATGTACCTTGAAAATGGAGGTAGAACGTTCCTCCGAAGCATTGGTAAGAACCACAGCACAAAATGTTTGGTTTTTGTGTACACGATAATAAGCCTCCGGTTACATAAAAGCTAGTCAATTCCTTGAATAACTGAGTGACTATAAGGTTCTTTGGAAGGACTATAAACCACGCAGTTAATTATGACATTCATTAGTACCTTAACTGAGATACAATTAATCACTGGCCTGCGTGACACTTTGGAACTTCTGTGACGTGTATTTCACACTATCGTTGCCTCGCCAGCTTCGGAGTTATTTGGCAGATATCAAGTGTTCCTTCGGCTACAATTCCTGCCCGGTTAAGAGACGCTGTGTTTTTTTTTTTATTTAGACAAAATAAATTTGTGTACTGGAACACGAAATGGTTTCGAGGGTACGAATTCTTTCCTTGTGTCACTTTTTCTTTACTGCGCCATCTGAATATTTTAACCACATAGCGATCTTGCAGGGCTATCAAGTGTCCACCCAATTCCCATGTCGAGCTTTTTCTGCTTTCCTCCAGAGCGGTAGCAGTAACTACGATCCACGTTTACTTCTGCACCAACTGCAAATATCACATATGTGACTCCAAAACCTATTTAATTCAGGAGATTTTTTTTTCTCGGTTACAAATATTGCGTTTAAGTTTTAAACGTGGTCAAAGTAGTGATGCTGTACTTTCAGCGATAACGGTAGTTACAAGTAGGCCTACCAAAGATTAAAAGTTTTTCTTAATACATTCTAAATTTTTCTAACTGTATTAGGTTTTTTGCAACTATATTATTATTTAAATTCTAGACTTTGTCCATAGCATCCTTCTCTAAAAGATAACTGCGTTTTGGAAATTTAATCTTTTCGGTCCTACGTTTAATTGAGCAAATAATTCCCACCCCTTCAACTAAAAACAAAACAAATCTTAGTCCCGAAAATTTATGCTATTTTAATAAAACTAGAAGAATAAAATGCCAACAAATAAATAGTAATAGTAATTCCTTTCAGTCCTTTAAAGCCCAAAACTCATCTAAATGATACTTAGATATTCTGTTCCTACCTCAAAGAGAACGCACCGTGTTTTCATTAAAAAATTCAGGTGATTAAAGCTATTTAGGGTAACAATAGCTGTTTTTATATGAAACCCATAAAATCCTCTGAGAACATATTTAAAGTTACTAAGTGCTAAAGTAGGTTTTACATATAGTTACCACTGCGCTTTAAAGTGTTAATTCAGTCAACGCTTAAATACGCCTCTGTCTTCTGATCTGCTACAAAACGATATACGATTCTGCACAGTAAATGCTTTAACCTACTTTTTCGTGTCTGCTCTAAGTACGACATAAAACAATAATACTTTCGTCACTCTGCCGTGGTAAACAAGAACTTTCCTCGTAGCTGTCAATCGGCCAGGTACGACTCAGATGTCGAACAAAGAGAGATCTATAGCCATCATTTCGTAACACATTCTGCCGCAATACTTCATTTCACTTATCATGGCTTATTTACCAATTTATTATCCGGTTATTTACCGACACTGTTTCAATTGCAATATGATTATGTTTATTCCTTATTTTATTTTAATAATATCTCTTAGTAAATATCACACGTAGCGTCAAAACCAGGGTTATTTTGAGTGATACATTTGGAAAGACGTGCGTGGAAGCATCCTTGGCATATTTGAAAGTTACGACCTAGTATTTTCCTGGAAGAAATTGAGGGTGTTCATGAAAAATTCAGTCCTAATATCCGTTCTCCAGACCAAAAATAGAACCCGGAACTCTCCAAATACTCATAAGATGTGCCAATGACCAATTCATAAAATTACGTAACGTGAGATAAGCCTATTGTGCAGAGTAAACATGAAATATTCAGTAGCATTTGAGGTTTCTATGGCGGTGAGTACGAAGATGGCTGTCTTCTGGGTTATAGCGCAGTGTAGTCTGGTAGAAGTTTACCAGCGTTTCATATGTCCTTGCTGTCTCCATCATCAGGGTGATGATAACCAAGGACCTCCGAAAAGTTGGTAAACTTTTACCAGACTACACTGCGCTACATACATATTTCCCTGTGAAATAATTAAACAAAAGTTTAATTTACATAATATTGGCCACAATCTAGGGGAAGGGTCGGAAACCGGAGGCTCGCGAGCAACATGTACCTCTTTAAGTGCATACACGTGACTTCTTACTAGCAGGCTAAACAAACGGACGAGTCTTTACACGTGTGTTGACCCATCAGACCAATGCTCGAGTACATATACTATTGAAATGTTTTTAATTAATTAATAAACACCTAATGCATATGTAATCAGCCGCATTAAATTCTTGCTTATTTATGATACGATTAACAATTATTTCTTCATTATGTTTAACACTTCACAGTTCAGCGCAATGTTTCTTGTCGTTAAATATTTTATTTACTGTTTATTTCAGTTGTTCTGTTTTTCATGCAAAACATAAATAAACAGAACTTTTTATTTTGACGTTATAACCCTCTTGCATTGTATTAAATTTTCTAAACTGTATAAAATAAGAATAAACACACCAATACAGATGAGCCTGATGAAAAATGTCTCTCAATTATCTAGTAAAAACAGATGAGTGTTTATAGGTATTTACAAGAGCACTCTTAAAATTTATTTTTAAAAGATATTACGAAAAAATGCATTGCTCCTTTACAAGCTTCCCGACCGTCGCTTCAAGATACTAAGGTTATTCTAAGTTATCTGTAACATAACTGTAACAACTATAATCATAGGAATGAAGTAGGTATTACACTTGGATCAGTGTCATGTATTGGACACTCAGGACAGAATCATTTAACTGGTATTTCTGCAACTTCATTCAAACATTTATTCTCGGCGTAAACTGTTAGAGAGGGGCCTGTACTTGTTGAAAATTTGAAAGGAAGTTGGACGTAAAGGATTGGTTGGCAAGGCATAGGTCTACCACCCTATCAATACTGTATTGAACCCCCTCCATCCATTACACTCCAGCAGTTTCTCCTAGTCATGAACATAAACGAAGTTCAAGGTTGGAAATGGTACAGTCAATACCAAAAGGAACCACACAGGATTACAGCAGGCCATGCACTTGGCTGAATGCACAGTTCTGCTGCACTTAAGACAAAATATAGGGCTGCTTCGAGTTACTTAAATACATCCGCGTATCTATCAAATGTCAGAATGAGATGGCTAATAAAGTTCAATCTAATATGGAAATCCATAATTTATTAGAAAAAAATCTTATTTATAAAGGGCTTACTGGTGGATTAAATTCGGGAAATGCTTGCTACTACCCATCTGAAGCATAAAGAATGAAATGTACAAGAAATTTATTGTCTTACGTGTTGTCTGGTAATGAGCGACAAACCTCTCCCCTCTTCCTAAGCGAAGATTACAAACTGAGGGTGAGACTGTTTGCTAAAGAGACTGATTGGACCTAGAAGTGACGAAGTAACAGAAGACTATAGATAAAACTGCAGAACGAGAAGCTTTACTAGTTGTTACTAAGACAATCGAATCAAAGGGATGAGACTGGCAGGACATATAGCACGCGTAGGCGACATTAGAAATATATTCAAAATTCCAGTAGAAATATGAATGGAAAATTCCACTTGAAAGGCCAAGGAGTAGACCTGAGCGTGGACCTACTATTATACTTGTCTTTATGGGAATAAGCTGAAAGAATGTGGACTGGATTAATCTGGCTCAAGATATAAACCAGGGAGTATATTTGAGCAAACGGTAATGAAACTTCGGGTTAAATAAAATCAGGGGAATTTCTTGATTAGCTTATCGACTATCAACTTTTCAAGGCCTGCTTCATGAGGTCAGTAATAATTATATTTTTACAGGGTGATTAAATTGATATGTATGATATGGGCGAAGCATGTAGCAAGTATGAACATTTTAGTCGAACAAAATCTCAAGGGAAAGTATCATTTGGAGATTTGCCTCTAAATGAAAGGATAATATTATAATGTATCTTGAATAAAAATAAATGTTTAGAACAGACTGAACTAACTTTTATGAATATTGTAATGAGTCGTCGGGTTCCATAAAACAGGGAAATTATTTGAACAGTTGAGCAAATATAAAGTTTTCAAGGAAGAAAGGCTTGTTTGTCAGTCAGTTAGTCCAATCCCAGTCCTCCAGTAGTTTGTTAGTTACTGGTGGAGTTATTCTACTTCTTTATATCGTTACTGAGACTGCTTTGAATCCAGTGACCGCATCCCCACTGATCCCAAATAAATGAACCAGACGATTGCATCTGTATTGAAATAACGTCAAACAACGCCCACACTTGCTGGCAGCTAGGGTGGTTACAAAATATCGCCAACGACAGAAATGTAAATAAATGCCAATATTCCGCGGAGAATCAAATGGGAAAAGCCTTTAGGTAACAACAAAGTCAATACTGCAATTTTTTTAACAAGCGAGGTTTATAAAAGAAAGAATTTAAAAAAGTGTTTAATTTCCGAGCTAACATGAAAATCTCGCAACTGTATATTCTATTCAGTATATTTCTTTCATACGTGGCGTATTTAGTGATACTATACCAAAGACGGAAGTACGTAAATTAAATGAAATACTGAGACAATTATGGGAGAACTGAGAGGGCTATGATTGGAAAATTCTTTAAAGGCACATACCTAAAATTTGACGGATATTCTTCAAGAAATATGTTGCTCAAATCAAGATTCGAACCGAGTACCTCTGGGACTTAAGTCGGATATTTTATTCCTTTGCTATAACTTCAAGGTCCTTTCCTGTGTCAATTTTAACGTTCGATCATCTAGTGGACGAGTGGGCACACAAAATCGCATAGCTATTTTTATTTGAAACTCAGGTACTCAAGAAATTTTCTAAATTTTATGGAATCCTAGGATTCCAGATGAATCTACAACTGAACCAAAGATAATCAGTCCACAGCTTTACACCCTATTTACTTAAAATCCATTTTAATATTATCCAGTCCCATAAGACATATTTCTTTTAGGCACTGCATTCAGAACGGCTCTGGGGGCCACACGACCTCATATTCAGTGGGCACCGATATTTTTTTCTAAGGGGATAAAACGACCGGGGCGTGAAGCTAACCACTCACCTCCTCTAATGTCGATGTCAAGAATGAGTGACCTCTAATCCGGAGAACATCTGTACGGTTTGGTACTTAATAAACACCAGGAAATTTACCATACGTTAATCAGTTTTTATAAATGTACGTAGTTCTGCGAGATATCCCATTTTGTTTTCAATAAAAGAGGCGCTTGATATTAAAGGCAGTAGGCACTATAGACTCAGAGATTAAAATGTATAACACTGAGGCTACATTCACGTGTGCTGCAGTGAAGAATAGAGCAGAAAGGGGATTAATGAATCACAAAAGCATATTTCGGACCCACGCTGTACTTAATTTTAGTGCAAAAAGTGTTAACTTCATACCCAAACTGTAATCGCAAGCTTTATGCTATAAGAAGATTAATAATAATGCGAAAAGATAAAATGTATAGAACGACAGGGAAAAACAAAACTACTGACGATGTAGTCAGTTACGAGCACAAAGAGAGAGAATGAAATAAAATACAAAGCTTGAGAACAAGTAACACTAGTAATGAGCTAGTTGGTAGTCGTATGCCTTTCGTGAAGAAGGAAAAAGATGCAGAAAGCAAATTTTATTGGTCTAAAACCTGGTCTTATTTTGAATATTTAAACACTAAAGTAAGTGCATGTGATATTTTAAAGTATTTCTTATTCCTAAGAAATCATATAAACATCTGATATCAAGAAGTTTACAGAATAACTTAAGTTTATTATGATAACTTTATTACACACACAAATTCACTCTGTTCGGGAAATATCGAGTTAAACTTGTAAACATTTAATATACAATTCTGTTAGTTTAACAGATACGCTGTCAGTTGCTAGTTAGTGATGATGTATATAGAATAACAGAGATTTTGACTTGCTAGTACATAAAAACCTTGCATTCCGAGTGAAACATATTTTTATTCCGATAATTAGTGCCGCTCTATCATCTGCTAAAATTTTGTAGCATAGAAAGAAGTCTAACAGCACAATTATGAATGATAAACTCGAAGGAATATAAGAATAATCTATATAGAACACTTTTAAGGCGGGCTTATCTTTTAGCAACCTGTTAAGAAGCAAAACAGAGCCCATTTGGAATTCGAACCGCGCACCTCCGGAATGTAAAACGTGCTACGGCCATGTAAATTACATTAGTAATAACGCAACATAGCTCATGGCGCAGCGCCTTCATTCATCAGCTAAAACTGACTGAACTATCAATATTAACAAATTTTATATTATTTTGGAGTTCATAAGTTCATTATTGTGCTCGCATTAGCCTGGCACTAAACTCAAATCTGAATGAATTTAATCGTTGGCCGATTCATATACCATAAAATAAGCTGTCATAACTGTGTCCCTTTATCAGTAAACTCTCATGAGAACTATTTCAGAGAAACTGATTGAATACTAAACAGAGACAGAATTGTTATTTTTCATTACAATTTCTGATAACCGAAAGTACCTAAAATCATGCCTATTGGTAAAATTTCAGTCGAACAAAACACTGCTTTTATTCCATGGGGTACTGGTGATGCGGATACTGAAGATTGCGAGGAAATTGGTTTTCTTCGTTCGTCGTCCGCGTGATAGGGTCTGTACGGTACATGTCGTCCCCTACTGAAACATCACACACATACGCCAGCTAGATGAAAAACTACCAAACACTTTGCATTCATTCCATTTCCATGTAATTTCCCCGCAGAGAATGTCGAAAAGTAGAAATGACTTTACAACAATGAATTATTTACCAACATGGCAGACCTATAATAAATGTCTAACAGATTGGGATAGCTAGAAAATTTCCTGTAAATACTTATTTATATTTAAATCTTTGTAATACGTTATGTAAATTGTATATAGGCATGTACCCACTAAATATATGTGATATGTTTAACAATTTTTTAAATAACATCAGCGGGAAAAAGAGTAGTTTCTGAAGCTTACATTTGATTTAGAACAAATCTATAAGGCGTAGCCATCTTTTGGTAGAAACTTAAAATATCGACGTCTCATTAAAATATCCCCATACAGTTTCTTGGATTATTGTCCATAACTTTCCAGTACCACAAAAATATAGGCATTCATAATAGTGTCGTAACTTGAAGCATTTCTAAGGTAAGATTAGCATAAAAATAAATATGTGAACAGAGTGTTTTTTCATCACCCCCTTAACGTTTTCAAAACACTAGAAACTAAACTATCAATATGCAGTATCATGTCAGTTGTCGATTTATAATAAAGTACTTTACTTTGCGGCAGGATCATATATATGCCTATGTTCTTAAACAAAAGTAATTGTCACTACCACGTACTAAGCTCCTCGAACGTTACGATTAACAACTTTCCTCCAACTTCTGCCCGTCGTATTACATGATATAGCAACTTCGTGGATTATATTTCTGTCGTTTTGTTCCATACTCTCTTTAACTGCCGTATTGATTCCTGTAGTTCTCTAATATCTTATGACGTATCCCACGTAACACAGAACTACCTAACTGTGTTAAGGTTCATACGAACGTCATTGTCTCACTGACGGACCCATACTGCTGTCTATATGGTCGAATTTTCTCACGTGTTAACCCTTTAAAACCCAATTCTACCCACGTGTACCACATGATATAACAATAATGATTCTTAGGCTAAGCAGCGACTATTTCTTTAAACAGCTTTAGCCAACAGATCTTCGTACCGGAGACGTTTTGTTTGAGGAAAGAACAGAGTTTTAAACATTACTTAAATGAGCTTCGGATTTCAAAGAAGTAAAAAATTTAGGTATCAATTTTGTACGAAGGTTTTTGTAGAAAGATACTGAATTAATGTCGAGGCCAGTGACTTGTAGAAAACAGATGAGAGATCGCATGACTTTAGATTTTCCACTCTATTTCAACTTGTAACACTAACCTTAGACAGAAAGTCATACGGACAGTTTAAGAGACACGAAACGAATTTTAATATTCTCGAGATAAAGATTAGTGTTTTATAAACGAGAACAAAATAAATTAAACCTGAAAAAGAAGGAAATTATTCCCAATTCTAGATGTTAATTTTTAGATGTATTTAATGTGCGTTGTGGTTTGGCAATGTTCTTAAATCTTTTCGTAAAATAAATTTTGCGTAACTTTCGAAATATCCGGCGTTAGGAAACGAGACGTAAGGGAACAGAGGAAAAAAGTTAATTGTGTGGCTAATGAATAAATTGCACTCAACTGTTAATACACACTTGAGACTTTCTTCAGCCAACAAGCAGACTACAGTTCGTTATACGAAACCGCCAATTAAAAACACAATAAACTTAAAACAAAGTTTCGGAACAGAAAAAAGAGTCTACTTAAACAATGAAAGTTCATAATTTAACTCCCGACCACTTTACTAATAAAAAACATTTATAGTTCAGTACCCGATTCTTTAATGCAAAGTTGCAAATATTCACGTTAAATTTCTTGAGGTGAAATTTTGTTCTAAGTTTAAATTCTGGTTCATATATGAGTAAAGCCAATATCAGACTTGTGCCAAGTGCATAAGAATACACAGGGAACAGCCATTAACACCGGAGCCCGAAGGGTGTAGTTTTCATCTTGAAATATATTTCCAATATTTCGCTAGACAACTGTCTTCAAACAACTGCACCAAGCACTACCCGATAAATTAATTAGGAGTGCTACGATTTGTGCTTTTGTAAAAAAAATTCCTAGAAAAATTCTACACTGAATCAAAGTACGTGTATCTATTTTACTAGAACAGAAAAGTTGCGTCATTACGAACTGGACAACCATTAAAAGTACCATTAGAATGGTACAATGTTGAGGCCCTAACAGTTCGATGTATTCTCTTAACTTCGTGACCAGAAAAAGACAACAAATTATTAAACTCCTCAGTATACACCGTAGATACCTCAAGGCCTGTACCAATTCAATTCATTTGTCTCAAACTTGCCTAGTCTACCATTCCGTAGACTTATTACCCTTCACATGTGTGTTGTCTTTGTCAATTTATTAAATTTCTCAAAACCAGTAGGAACTTGTGTAGTCTTGATAAATACGATAAATTATAAATTACAAAGCCTTCAAGTACAGACAATGCATGGACTTACAGTAATGTAATAGAGACAGAGATTAGTACAAACATGCAAGACAATTAAGAAACTAAGCATTACTGCAGGCGATAATTAATAACAATAATTTTCGAGTCCACTTCCTGCAACACCACAAACGTTCAAGCCCTAGACTACATAGTCATACTAACGGAGCAATTCTTGTTTCACACTAGTGCACATAGTGGGAGGATGATGGATTATATACACGCCGCACACGTGTGTGCGACGGTCCCGTCTATGGGGAATACCGCCATATATAGGCATGAAATTGGAAACGTTATACAAATATACAGTCAGATTCAAAACACAGGCTACAACACCTACACATATCTGCGTGTCCGTTACTAAATTTCATAAATCTATGAACCTTTTGTGGTTTATATCGAATTAAATTAGGACATTATATTGTTCTGATTAAACTTATAAATAATGGAATTTTATTTTTTTTGGCATGTTAACTATAAAGTATTTAAGGACGCACTTTAAATTCATGATGGCTAGTCACAAATCTTTAAACGTCTCAGCCGTAGTCACAGCTGTCCTATGTTCATCTCTAAATTTTGGATCATTATAATTAAATTTGGGAACAAATATATTTTATATCGTTCACAAATTTTCGGAATATACTATTTCCTTGCATATACTTTAAATTTACTTGTGATTGCGTAGTTCACATTCAGTTATTCATCTCAAAAATACATTTGCAGTGCTTCTATAGGACTTACCATTAAAAAAGCAAACAAAAAAGAATCAAGTCCGAGATACAAGAATGAAATCAGAAGCAGGTCCACTCCCGTGTAATCGACTCTCTCAATCACAGCTGTGGCCCCAGGAAGATTTTGCGACAGGAAACGTCTAGAATGGAGACCAAGGACGTAAAAAGGCCCACAAGTCGAAAACGGGGATTATGGGGTGAGGGGGTAAGTCTGTTTTGTTTCCATTGAGATAAAAAATAAAAAAAATTAACTTACGGCTATAGAGCAACTCAGTCAGACATCTCAGCATTTTACATCACTGTGACTTCGTGCAGGGCTGCAATATTGAAATATTCATGATAATTAATAGGTAAAGACATAATTTCAAATGCCAAAAGCCGCACCACAGGATATGCAGAAAGAGTGGAACAACGTCCAAATTGCGTCACTTTGAGGAAAAGGGCCACCGTACATATCAACTACGTAGGAGGTTAGGTGGGTGTTTTCATTCATTATTAAAAGTAAGATAAGCCAAAGCATGACAGATATTAAATTATTACTAAAGCCTTTCAGAGTAGAATATCATGTTTAATATTAATTCAATGCCTTCAGATCAACTTATAAAAGAAATAAGATTTTACACATTTATGAAAGAAACCATATTTTATTCTGCTTTCTAGCTTTGCTGTCCAAAGTGTAAACTGACGCAGACATTCGAGAGTTCTAAAATATTAAAATAGTCGGATTTTGCTATCAGGTCTTCCTCCTGTTTTGTGACATCCGCCATTCCATTCTACCGACACTAACAGCTTTAAATTATGTACGTTACTTGCACTTTCAGCTTCTGTATAAGAGATTCTATTAGTTATATTATATACTGTGGCAGTAAGAGAAGTGTATTTTTCCTTTAAAATAGATAATAGTTTTCACTATAAGCATAAATACATACTTCACACATACATACATACACACACACATTTACATACGTATGCATGCATACACAGAATATTGTTTCTAGCCCCCAATTTAGTCATGAAAACTGTCTACGAAAAAAATAAATTATATTGAAGTTATTACTTCATAATTACTCAAGATACCGATATGCAGAACAAATAAGTAAGACATCAGGTTCTCATTGAGACACGTAGAAAGATGGCTGTCTTATCAAAGGTGCTTACTGCCTCAATCATCAGGGCAAGGCTGATGATGGATGCAGTAAGCACCTCTGAAACGTCGGTCAATATCTTCAGGTCTGCAAAACTTAAG
>NW_019060064.1:204987-217526 GCF_000696155.1 Zootermopsis nevadensis
CCCAGTGACCAGCGCTGCCAGCCCCACCAAACAGAAATTATTTAAAGTACGAAATTCGTCAACATTGTATTTGAAAATTATGTTCCTACCTCAAGAGAGAAAACAACACGTGTCCATTAGAAAGAAAAGTTTTAATTACTCTTAGAGAAAATATCGCAGTTTATTGTGAGAATCATACTAAAAGGTCCAAAAATGCACTGCATGGGCACAATACAGAATAATCTAATCCTTGCATATTCACTGATCACAATCTCATTTCTTGATGATGATGATGTGTCAGTTGAACTAGTGCCCTTCGGACCCTGATCGCAGAGTTGTGCGTATTTGGGCACTGAAGAAGATGAGTAGAAAACGTAGGACAAGGACGAAAAGAAGCATAGTTATGCGGCCATGAGGCAGAATGCTTGAGTAGCTACTAGTCGCTCAGCTACTCAAAAAGTAGCAAAACGTTTATGAAACCCGAAGGTTCACCACAGTGTTTACAAAATCTCGCTAACGATCAATGTCCTCAACTAGTCTAATTCAACCCACACACAACTTCCCTGTAATCCCTTTCCACTTTAGAATGAATATTAATTTCTACACAACACCCGACGCAAAATAACCTATATAGTTGATACGTCAAGATACGACTTTACAAGACAACCATCTACACGGATGATCACAGATCCGTGGATCAGTTATAGCTTCCTAACTGAATAATTGCTGGTGGTAAGTTATGTTTCTGTTATTATCCAGTAGTTAGAAGAGTTATTAAGTCGGAATATCGCCTGTCGAGTGTTTTAATGCCTGCTCTTAATTTTCTTTATAGAATGTGACCTCCAAAACACTGAAGCTGTCCTGCAGATAAAAGGAAATTGCTCGCTTATGTTGTCACAGAGTATTACAAGGCTGAAATTACACCTCTTTGTAGAGCAGAGTCAAAGCGATCTTCGTGGCTTAGAAAGGACATCAAATATGTATTCATGAGTCAGTACAAAGGTTTTCGTTGATCACCTGATAGGATGTTATGGTCTTCTGTGAATGCTCAAAAGACCAAAGACGTAAACGACATAGGATGTTTGTCACTGATACTGACGTCTAATTTAGAAACATACAACATTATCCACATTTATATATATCAACCGACAAATAGGCTGTTTAATTTGTTAGATTTATAATATACAACGCTACATATTTTTCATAAACCCGAAAATGTATGTCTGCAAATATTAATTGTAATAAAGCAGACTGTATTTCGAAGTTTAAGATATAAAATACGTACAGATTTAATAAACGTTCAATTCATAAAACGTTAATTAACCCTGATGATGGAGGAAGCACGCGGCTCTGAAACGTTAATAAACTTCTAGTAGACTGCACGGCACTACGACACAGAAGGCAGCCATCTTTATTACGAAACGTTAGTTAATATGTCTATGTTATTTTTTAAGTTCTAATGCCGTGTACCAACATTTTGGACCGCCTACATATTCAGACACGAATTACGTCTCTTAATCTACTCAGACTCCAAACTTTTACAACTGATATTTTCCTCTCTGTAGAGATCTTCCTAAATCCAATCTCAATTTAGTTTGTTTCGTGTTGTTTTATGTAATATTTTTTATCTTCAGTTTATTGGTCATAATCCGTCTAGTCTTTTATGTTCTTATTCAGTTCAAAATACTTGGTTCCTCTTAGGAGCTTGTAACGTTCTTCCTATGGGGGTAAACAATTTGCATGTCTGGAGTTAATCGTTGGATCACATTATTACTGCAACAATGCTGTAACGTTCTTCCTATGGGGGTACACAACCTGCATGTCTGGAGTTAATTGTTGGATCACATTATTACTGCAACAATGTGTTCCATAAATTAACTCGGACAATGATGAAAGACTTACTTAAGGTGTAGAAATAACATCGGATCTCACCAGTGAATCAATGAACAATACATTTGGAATGTTACTTTACTCCAAACAGAACATTTTTCAAATCTCGTATAGTTTTCCTGTTGTTATATTTAAATTAGTTGTTCAACTACAATGGTGGGTTTGTACGAAGGGAGATGAAGCGTCATATTTATTACGTGTGCTTACTGCAATTTTCCTACAAGACTTTCTAACACACCCTGCTCTTCGCCAGATGACAAAGAAACTTTTGCGACTTCGTTATTTAGCGATGGTGTCTTGGGTTAACCCCTTACTGCGTAATTACACACAACTTCTGTGTTGATATTGTGTTTAATTTTTGAGCAAAAGTGTAACAGGCTACCACTTGAGAAGAATCGGGTTCTTTTCAGTAAATTTTAATTTGACTTAAGCCCTGCAAAAGTAATTTTGCTTCATCTCTCCTTTCATGTCACTGGAGACTAATATTTCCTTCGTATGCGTCATGGAATAAAGTTTCTGTTCTGTTTGTCCAATAATCTAAAATTTACTCTCAAAGAATTTCTGATGAGATACATCATTAATCACAATTTTTATCAGACTCTTACCAATAATTTAAATGTCGAAAGATAAGAAAGACAATGAATATTAAATGATCTTTGAAACACACTCATTGGCTTACTGAATGTCCTACAGACTGACCTACGTACTGAGAGGCTATCTGCACTGCGCGCCTATAACATGGTCCTAATTTTACATATATGAATATATAATGATGAAGAAGGAACATGTTCTGACAAAATATGTTAAGTCCATGGTTTTAAAAAATCCCAGCTTAACATGAAATTTTACAGATATTTATGATATTTAATAAGCACAGATGACGAGTTCTGGAACCAGTGGCAAAACACAATAGTGTCCCAGAACAATAAATATTTCTGTAAACGTAATTAATCAAGTGCTCATCTTAAGGGAGAAGCATTATGAGTTCCTTGAGGTAGGAACTGAATTTATAAAATATGTAGAAAGGTTCCTGCTTCATGAGGTTAATAAAACTATACGCGAGAAATTTAAGATCTGTAATACGACTGATGCTGGCCAAGAGAAGACTGAAAAGATTTTGAGGCTGTTAGAGACATTATTTTGTCCGAACCAAGAAGAAAGGAGACAGAAACAGAAGTTAAACATACGTACTGAGGCTAATATATAATTAACTTGGGTAACTCTTTAATGGTCATGCACGAATAATTGCAAAAATACAGTGAAAATGGGAACAGTATTAAACTCTAAAGTTAGCAAGCAAACTATACACGACATACTTCATGCAAAACTGTGATCGTCTCTTATGACACTATTGCTCCAACATTAGACCTTCTCGGTGACGCTGCGAGTGACAAAGACAGACGACCCTTGATGACTGCTCGCCCCACAAAACTAACAGCCACAAGAAACTTGACTACGTCAGTGATTTGCATCCAATTAGAAAACAGCATCACACGTCTTGACTGAGCATTATAGTACATCAGTGATGTGAATCCAGCACACACACGTCGTCTGTATCGGACATATTATTTTTCCTTCGTTTAGTCATCATAGGGCAGGTTGCATTGCACATCATGACGTCACTGAGCAACAAATCTTTTCTTCAACGTCCAAGATTTACGTTTTGAGTACCGTGTCAACATAAATTAAAAACTGGTCCTTAACTGAAAATAGATGAATTCAATTCACATAATTACGTCCTATCTTTCTAACATCCATTTTAATATTACACTATCCTCTACTATAAAACGTTTTTATGCATTTCTCATCACTCCCATGCGTGCTATATATATATATCACATCCTCCTGGTTTCCTAATCTTAATAATATTTAGTGAGGAGAACAAATAATTAAGCCTCTCAATGTGTAATTTTCTCCAGTTTACCTTTACTTCCTTCCTCTCAGGCTCAAACATGTTCTGACATCACAAAGATATGAACACTTAGCAGTAACCTAATTATTCTGTGGTTAATAACTTTCTACTACAATAAATTCGTAATTTATTTTTCTTCTAAAGTTGAAAGTACTAATATTAGTACGAATATCTACAAACAGAAGAAGTCCCAACCCCTCTGAAGCTACTCGTGAAATATGGGGGTTTGTTCAACCCCCCGGTTGAGTTAGCAAAGTAATAAACCTGTGATTAAGTTTCCCCCATCTCATACATCGGTCGTTGGTTCTAATTTCACTAATTGATCACCCATTCACGAAACGATACTCTGTGTCATTTCTGGAAAGTGCTATAACCGATAAGTAATCAAAGAACAAATTTCCGTCGGGTTTCACTGTATTTTAATTAACAATATTGCTTCGCCCTGATTCAGAGTGGAATCACTCATGACTTGTAGCTTCACAAGTCAGTTTGGTGTAAGCATTTCGATCAGTGAAATTTGCTTACAATCATTACAGATTATGAATGGTTTATGCTAGACTGACTTCCGAGTTCTGTTGGCATGAGAGAACAAAAGAAAGTTAACGGTAACATCAGGATGTTGTCGTCTCGAAACTAAGTTCTGTTACGATAGCCCTTCTGCTGTAAGTTGAAGTGGACAGCACAGTCATGCAGAATATGTCTTCAGTCACACGTGTTGAACATTTACTGCAATAAAACAATCTACTCATTAATTATTTATACAGAATTTATTCTAGTCAGAGGAGTGGAGAAGGCCTTATGACGTACTCGTCACAAAATATTATTTGGGAGAGACAAAAATGAATACAGAATTTTAGTATACATTTTTTCGGTTTTACGATATCTTGGCATAGTTACATTCTACATTTGGCAGATTATGTAGATGTAGGCCTATTATCTGAGTAAAAATAAAAACCCTTATATTTAACATTTATTCAAAAGACCTAAGAACGACTGTAGTTTAGGATATGTTACATTAGCTTCCTTTTTGTGTATTAGGTGTAGTGAGTTTAAATAAAACACAAAATTTGCTACAAGTTCTATTCGAGATATCATGTAATGCGTGCTTAACAGGCTCAAGTATATACCGCAGTACCTCGAACAAGAAATCATGGACTTCCTGCACTGCTCTCTTCCGTTACAAAGCAGACTCTCGGAAGTTTTACGGGTCAATTTTCAAATGTGACTTCTATAAATTAATTAATTTACGACGACGAGATGACAACATGACAAAGAATGACTCATTTTGAGGTTTATGAATCTGAGCAGTTAATGAAACGCCACACTCTGGTTGTGAAATCAAGGAGGCAACGTTGAAGTGCTGGGGTGGGAAGAAAAAGCTGTTACTGATGCAACCTCTTGGAAAACGGTCAGTGTAAGATGAAGAAGAATAAGGGAAGACATTATTCAGGTATATTCTAGGAAGAAGGTTTTAAGGATGGGATATAAACAGATGTTCCTATTCAATTCTAAAGGATTTTGACGACGGTAGTTTACACTTAAAATTATTCGTTGTCAGGACTTTTCAATCGTCTGTTCTTTAAAATCACGACGTTTCGGAGGCTGGTTATGTCACTGGAGCGGTCCAGTGACAGAGACTAGCTCTATCTAAGGGACCCAACAGAGTAGGTACCTCTCATCTGAAGACGAAGACAGAACCAGCTTCCGAAACGTCGTGATTTTAAAGAACAGACGATGGAAAAAGTCTTTACAACGAATAATTTTAAGATGTTCCTATGTTCCTCAGTATCTCGTTAGATGTCGGGATTCGGTTTCTACCAGTTTCTTTTTTGCCGGCATTGGCAACTTTGATCCACACACACACACCGGTCTTGACATGAATCACTTTGCGGTTTCCAGGAAACTCATCTATCAAAATAACGCTTCATCCTAACATATGATTCCATGCACATTTTCCATGTAACAGAACACGCTGCTTTTAATATGTTCCTTCTCACACCCCCTCCCCTTAGTTCTGTTGTTGATTAGCTGGTACTCACCCTCCAGCCCGTTCTATATCATCAATCCCTTTGTTATAATTTAAATCACGATATGTCAAAATTGCTTAAACATAGCAAACAAGAAGGGCAATTAGCTGCAGATTAATTACTATATAAATGGTTATATAAAGGTTGATGGAGAAACTATTAGATAGTGGGGAGCTGAGAGGAGAGGGGGGAACGAGTGTAGTGGATTCGCTACAATTGATTAAAAACAGTTGGGCAAAACGAAACATTGCAAACTTGGTTTTTTTTTTTTTACTTTGTTGAACTTGCTGGATTTTATACTTAAAAGCTTCGCCTAATAAATGTTCGCCATATGTTTCTCTGTAAGTGAATATTTTTCAGAAACTTATCGACAATGATACGACGCACTTTAAAGTACCAGAAGGATCGGAACTTAAAAATTTCTTACTAATTACGTCTTACATTTCCCAAATTCGTTTGCCTTAGTTTTAAACCGTTCTGTATGTTCTTTTTCAACCAATATATGAAGTTTTAAATGTCAAATCATTGTTCAGGGCTTAATTCTTAATACATGCAATTAACTTAATTCGAAATCCGTTTACAATCTGCTGTCCATTAGGCTCTGATGTGTCATTATGATTTTAGTCTCATAACGCTGAACTAATTTGTTAATATCCGTACACCCGTACAACATATTTCACATTCAGACGTTACTGGAGAGCTGCCATGTGCACAGAACAACAAAAGACGCAGAAATATGTCATAATGTTTATTACTTCTGGTGTTACTAGTAATAACAGGTTAATTTTTAACCGTTGTCATGCCAGTATTGTGTCTACGTGACGCATAACACGAATTATTTCCGAAAATTTGTATCCAGTCTGTTTAATTATTTCTTAAATAGACTGTCCGTGTTTGCACGCACTAAGTGTGTATCATCAGTGCGTGAATATACTGGTGTAAAGTCTGTATGTCTCTACAAAGTTCGTTTTATTACTGCAAAGTTCTAGGAATTTAATGGCGTTCCTTATCCTGAAAGCAGGCACTGAATGTCACGCAAAAACCAAATTAAATTATATTCTATTTTTAAAAGTCATTAACTCGATGTAAAGAAAAGAAATGAAATAATGTTGTCGTTTCTATGACAATGAAAGTTAATAGTTTGTGTGAACCTACTTACTACAATACATACAGAATTTATATCGTGCATTCACAAAATGTGTCAGAATTCTTAGTTCAAAAGAAGCCGCAGGTGGATTTTTGACAGTAGCTTCACAGCCAAAACCTTGCGTGCTTTATGGTTCTTACATTCTGTGAAATTGTTTTCATAGTCCAGCCATTTGTAACAAATACTAGTCAGCCGTCATCTACAAATAAGTCACAAACTTAACGTGTAAGTTCGTAACTGAAAGCATGATTATTATTAAAATGTAAAGAGAATTTTTATTTAAGAGAATTAGGGTTAATATTCATTTTAACGTTCTTTTTGTGTCGATGCCATCTGCTAAAAAAAGAAATCTTGTATGGGATATAAGAATCAAAATTTAATAAAACTTTTTCACAGAAATCACTATCAGTTCTCCAAAAGGGACTTCAAATTGCATTGTTGGTCTCACAGCTTTCAGGTATAAAATCATCCAACCAAAGGCGAAGTGGTTCTGCTGGTGGTAATATTGGTCAATATGACATTCGAAAAATAAAACAACACTTATTGTAGACTAGTTCGGTTTGTTAGGCTGACTGAAGAAAGAATCTGCCCTCCAGAAATCTCACAAGTTGAATGGAAATTAAATTCTGCACTGTCTTCTCAAGGTAGAAAAGTCTCAAGTGTCCCCATATTATCCAATAAAGACAGCATTGAAAACGAAATAAAGGTGAAATTAGACAATAGATATTGTCACAAAGGAATTATTTGGACGATTCTTAAATCTGTCTGTAGCTTCTTGCTGAAAAGTAATACAATACATACTTATTAATATACACTCCATCGACCCAAAAGTTGGTCCGAATGACAATACTATGTGGAATAAATAATAGAATTCATCCGCGGTTAAATTCAATGCAGTCTTCACAGGCATTAAGCCGCTTCAGGAGGTTGTAAAAAACCGACGTTTCGAGAGTCGTCTCCGGCATCATCAGGAAACTGATCTTATTAGATTCATCTCAGAACGTTGGTTTTTACGACCACCGGACGCAGCTGACTTCCTTCGACGGTTTTTTTAATCAATAAGACAATTTCTGAAATTATAATTAGGTCAATTAACTAGCAGCTTAGTTTCTTAATTAATTAGTATACATCTTAATCAATAATTCAGTTAGTCGGCTGCTGAGTTTGGAACAAAATGCAAAACGCAACACCGTTATCAGATCTGATTTTCTCAAGGTGATTAAGACATCGGTCAGGTCTGCTGGTTAGGTAACGACTGCTATAGGAATGTATGGAATCACAACCCAGAAGTCGACCATCGACACCTTTCACTGTGACAGTCTCAAATCTCAAGATCGTCCTCAGTTTTAAATTTATATATTTTTTTGTAATCCCGTATCCGTTTGCAGTAGTGAGAGAACTTGTAGGAACCTTTTACGAGAATTGCAGATTGTCTACAAACAAAGGAGACGCTGGCTGAACTCGTAACACGAGCGGTTACCATAGTAATGAAATATGGTGAAGTGCACCATGTCTCTCGTTGCGACACGAGCAACGTCTCCCGAACAAGAAGCTTAACCAGGGTTTAATATCCAATTTCAGATAAGATCCCTATATAACTTTCGTATCCACGTTTCAGTCTATTCTCTCAATTGCTCTACCAACCCCTTCATTCCTCTGTTTCCGCCCCCTCTCACTTTCTATCAGTGTTACTCCTTCTCTCCCCCTTTGATAAATATCTCTCCCTGCATTTGACTTGGAATCTAATTTATACTAATCTCCCTTTTATCCTTCCATTCATTTCTAACGATACCTATATATTTTCTTTCTTTCATCCTTTTTGATAAATACACTTCTCCTCTCATATTCTTTGAATTTTAATTTTTATTAATCTATTCCATGCACAACCCTCGTCCCTTCAAGATCTATTTTCTTCGTCCTCCTCACATCCTGCATATTAGTTTTATTTCCGCTTTAAACTTCCTCGTTCCTTTACAACTGATATTATCCCTCTGTTCTTTCCCCCTCATTTATTATATATTGTCTTAGATTCTGATACTATAAGCGCTTCCGGTCATATCATGTTCCCCTTCCTTTATTATTATTCCGCTTTAATTAAAATCATCGTACTCTTTCTCTCTCATCTCTTTTAGCTAACATTTAAAGTGATTAACATTAGTGTTCTCTTTCCTTTGAGAGGTTGTTGTACTTACACCCCTTTCATGTTCAACATTTCTCATCCATAAGCCTGATATTTATGCTGTCAGCTAAATCCACCCCTGTTAGACATGCGGGGAGTGGAAAATGATGGCAGGGATGACTTTCGTCCCCAAAGTTGAGAAACAAACTTCAAACACGCCACTGATATTTTTTTAGGTATCTCATAGCCAGCGTCTTACTTCACTGTCACCATTATCATACAGCGTTTATTCAAACCCTCGCCAGTAACAAGGTGCAGTTTCGGGTTTTCCGAAATGTTGATATTGGATTTAAATAGTGACAATAATTATAATAATCGCAACGTTTGTCATTGGACTACTTATTAATACCTAATCAAAGCGCGCTGTTAACAAACACTAAGAAACAATAAAATAAACAAATTAACAGGGTAGAGAGATAATGTTCAAGGAGATTCTTTCAAAGATCCTGCCAAACTCTGAAAAAACTCATGCACAGCATCGAAAAAATAGCCTCAATTTCGATTAAATCACATTCTCTCAGGCTCAATCTGTTAATAATCTAAGTACGTTGCATTTTAATTCTACAGTTAACACTCATTCCTTTAAGATAATTCCGGATTCGCGTTTCTATAGTTCGAAAGAACACAGCTCATTTTTCGGTCTGAGATATATTTATTGGTTTAATTAAAGATACTCTTTCAATTGCATACATTATAAATGGCTCCTAACGACAAAATAATGAAATGCGAATAATGTCGAGGTCTGTCTTAAGGTAGTGCTCCACTCTCAGCTCAAAGCAACTGAGGAAGAACACATTAAAAATATAGTCTGTCACCCAGTCGTGACCTGAACCACGAAGGCCCCCCCCCCCTGAATGAAGAATATCGACATTTATTCGGTAAATGAGCACGTGAGGAGAAACTCATCGCACTGTATGATACAGAACCTCCAAATGCATGTTCTGTCTAATGAGGTTAAGGGGCACAATCATATCAGGGCCCCTAACCGTCTAGGGCCTCCATTGTATTTCGAGAACACTTAGCAGCCGGATAAAGCTGTGGCTTGCTATTCAAGTGAATTCTGGAAACAACAAAAGCACGGCCTGAAAAGGGACCATCAGCTTATCAAGATGCGGTGTCAGTGCTGCTGTTGATTCTCTAATTAATTCCATTAACTGACCCTCTCAAGCACAGTATACAACCGGCCTTTGATGCTTAACGGGTACAATTAACGTGATTAAACACCTCAAAAGTATTTCATGATGTATATTTAGGTAGAACAAAAGTATTCTGGAGGAAAGGAATGGTGTCGATATTCTACACACACCATATTATACACCGTGCAGTGGTACATATAAAATATATTTTATTCGTTGTAATTGTATAATTCACCTTCAATATACAGGCTTAAGGTATATTCCGTCTTCTTGAAACTGTTATATTATTATCACTAATTATTACATACAATACACAGGACATAGGATTCCTTAGACTAAACCATAAAATTAACAGTCTGCATTACTCAGTAGAACTAAAGTTTAGCAGGTCTATTAATAAGTTTTCAAAAAATATAAATAACTTAATTCATATCACAGCAATCAGCTTAAAATTAACATTCATAGATGAGACTTCAGTGTCACTTAACGTATACACGAGGTTTTTGAACATGTTTTCCTAGTATCGACACATGTGACATACATATACACCCCGCGGGGAATAATTTAGCCACTACATAATTATGTTTTCCCTTCTTCATTTTTACATCGATTTTTACTCTAATTTCTTGACATCTGAAGTTTCCATGTTTAGAGCAATGTTTCTCGTGACACTCCCCACAGCTGTACGTCAATATCTGTTCTGGGTCCCTGTTTTTATCACGATCAATATGCGGAACAGATGGGCAAGGACCCACGTGTGTGCTTTCTACCAAATCAGGGTATATGTTTTTCACCATCTTAGTGTTAAGGTGACATCCCACGGAGTTCCAAACGTACTTCAACATTTCCTCCACATTCGATAAACCATATTTATGCATGTCAGAACTTTTCTGTAAATTTTAAACAAAAGAGAGTGATGAGTCAATGTGTATTTGACAATCACAACACAAGCATGTAAAATTGTTCTTTTTCATTCTGTGCATCTAAACTATCGACTCTACGGGGCCAATTATCTGCTACCCAATAAGTACAAATGGGGACAGACAACTTTGTAATATTCTGCGGTGAACGAAAAAATTACAAGCCCGTTTTCGATATTAATCGTAAGAAGTAATTTCTCCCTATCACAAATATGGCAATTCGTTACATCTCTGCCCCTTCGCTTGGTCAGGCTTGTTCATCTAATCCCCTGACCTGAAGCTGGTTTGTGCATAAAAGGCAAACATCCCTCTACACTAACACAAATTTGGCCGTAACGAAATACGCAGTTGGGTGCACTCAGTAATTCAATTCGCAATGCAGTTCGGTGAAGCTGCTTGAGGCGATTTTGAGATACTGGATCAGCGGATAAGAATCTTCCTACATATTTTATAGCACATTTTCTTTGTTAATATACATAGTCAACATAATTGAAAATAACACGGATAATTTCTGATCCATCTCCCCTGTAAACACAAGCTGTTTTACGGTTTGTTTGTATTTTATAATGATAAGCAAACTCTACCTGCGAAGTCAATATGCGTACACTTGTCCGTTACTGCATTTAATCAGAAAGATCAAGATTAGAACACAACTGCCCAGATAACGAGATGAATTCATTCACTGTTCTTATCTACACATTACAACCTTCAGTTCAACATAACCTTTAGCGGGTCTATTGTTTTGTTCCACTTAGAAGGGCTTATTATTCAAGTGTGCAAGATTAATCTATAGATATAAAACACGTTATTACATCCGGCTAACAAGTGTCAATGAAATAATAGTACAGAGATCGTTATGACATCCTGGCATTCAACAATAACAAGACACTTTCAAGAATATGACTGTCTTCTGTGCTGTAGCGCCGTGTAGTCTGGAAGAAGTTTTCCGGCGTTTTAGAGGCCCAAGTTGCCTCCATCATCACCCCGATCAGTCAGCAAGAACCTCTGAAATTCTGGTATACTGCTAACAGACTATATGGCGCTACACCACTGAAGACAGCTATCTTCGTACTCGCCCCCATGAGAACTTCATATCCTACAAGACACCCGTTCGCAGGGTAATCAACTAACGAAAACAGGCTCTGCACAAACTTCGGAGACATATGCTCTTCTCTCCTTGCCCATAAGGCGTATCAATATTACACCTAATTGAAGCATACAATATAAAATTTATGATATAAAACAAAAAATTCGTAAGAAGATGTCTGTCTTCTGCGTTGTTCCGCTGTGTAGTCTGGTCGATGTTTACCAACGTTTCAGAGGTCATACTGCCTCCGTCATCAGAGTAT
>NW_019060064.1:226992-260757 GCF_000696155.1 Zootermopsis nevadensis
GCCGTTCTATATTTATTATTGTGTTCTCGTATCCCTTTATTGTGCTATATCCGTAATTAGCCTTCTGGCTGTTGATGCAGCACACTAATTATAAATAACTAAACTAATTAAGGGCAATAAGACGGTGTGACATGCAGTATAAAAAGCCGAGATAAAAAACATTTATAATGCTGCAGCTGAAACCACTGAACGAGTACAAGCAGATAGCCTAACCTCCTAATTAAATCTACATTTAATTAAAATCATTCCTTTTCACTAATCATTAACATTATCGCAATTTTTTAGCTGATACTAATCGCTGTATAATATAAAACTGAATAAAGCGACCAGGTATGCGTTTCGAATGCCGGTAGAAGTAGGTATTTTCTCTCGGACACCACATAACACCGGCTGAGGGCCTTACCCGGCTTTCCTTTTAATGATTACAAGGGGGGGAAGGCCAGGATGCGAAGCGGAACCTCCTACTTCCACCTAATTCCGAGCTTAAGAAAGTATGAGCTATTACCTCGCAATCGCTGGTCCTCATCACGTAGTGTTTCGGCAAAGTAACATTTTTTTCTTTATCTTATATGTGCATTTTTATGATTATTACCAGATCCGGATAACAGAAAACGCTGTTTCCTTGCTGAACAAGCTGTTGAACTCACACAACCTGTGTCCTGAGAACGTCATGCTCGTGAAAAATATACACCACAAGAGACTGAAAAGTGAGAAAGTTGGTCTCTGTCCATTCGAACTGACTATTGATTACAACGCCGAAAGGAAACCTGCAGTGATTATTGAAGCGAAGTGCGCAAAATGTGAAAATATGTCGTGTTCAAAAACGCAGAATTCCAAATGTACGAACCTGAAAAAGCAGATTGGCGTCGAATACTTGAAGGAAAATAAGAGAGGGACAAAGTTCATATCTGTTGGCTGTTTCTGCGCATCACCGTCATCGAAAGAAGCAAAAGAACTGGCGAAACCATTTCCATATAGGAATAAGAGAGCTTAGGATTTACGCTTCGGGAACGATTTCTATTTTTCGTTCAAAAAAATCTAGTCATCCTCTCACTAAGAGGCCCCAGACTTTCAGCAATAAAACCGCAATTTATGTACCAATAGATATCAAATGTTACAGGCACATACATCACTCCTTGCGAAACTGCACCCAGCCACGTAAGGTACTGATGGCCCATTCACAACTAGAAAAGATGCACCAAACTGGCAAAATCTCGTAACATGTATGCAGCAACAACTCATGTTCTCTGAAAAATATTTTTGTTGAAGTCATCAACTGTAACAGACTTGTTCGTGTAGACCTCTCCCCTTCGGGGGTGGGGGGAAAGTAAGAAATGTTTCAGCAACGGCCTCTTGAGTTAAGTCTCCAAAAATTTCGAGCATCGCTAAATGTTAGAATATAACACTTCCAGGACCTTACTGAACGGGATGCAGTTTAACCGAGTTCTGTATATACAACATTTGACTATTACCGGTACATAAATAGTTGTTTTATTTCTGAAAGACCGGGGCATTTTAGTAAGAAGATCACACACACACATACAAAAGCGGATCTCATGGAAAAGTCAACAAATAAAAGTAACTGGAAAACATAGTTAAAATGATGTTATTAGAAAACAAGATAAATACGCCTATATACTTTGGCGAATATCAGCATCATCATAATATTCTTTGGAAGTATCCACAGCATCTGATTATTTATGCATCATATTAAGAGATCCTTTCGGTGTATTGTGCTTATAACAAAGACATGGCAATGAGTGGAAATACTTATGAAACTTGAATTCCCAAAATTCGATGAGCACATCTGATACCACACAGGATTGTAGCAAACTGGCTTTGCTATAGCATTACTTGAAAGAGCTAAATCTCGGTAAAACACGGATACTGACGTGAATCCGACTTCTTGATTATGAAGTTGTGTAGAAGAAGGCTATTTTCCCGACATTTCCGAGTGATCCCTGCCGATTATCTAACACAGATTTACGAGTCAATGGTTGCCCTTGATTCTTCGAATGACAGCCAATAAAATGTGATACAGAATACAGACCTTAAATGAGTCTATTTTATACAAGAAAGGGGTCAATTGATCTATTGTTATGTCTCACTGGCTATAAATCTACAAAAAACGGAGTACTTTATTATTCCGTCAAATTTTATAAAATGCCTAAGTATCGGAAGGAGTAATTGGGTAGTCACTTAGTACTGAAGACGACGACTGCAAGAATTTCCAAAACGTCGGCAAAGTAGCCTACTTCACTACGGTGCCATTATCCTAAAACAGGATCCACATCAGCATTAAACTGCAGTGAGAGCCTAAAGATTCTGTGTGGATATTTTCTGAAGCTGCTAACATTTCCAGATACGTACTGCAGATTAGACCAACCGCATTACGCTTACACGTAGGCTACACGATTTCATGCTGTGCTTTGAGATTATTTTCATGTAGAGTTTGGAATTATGTACGAACATGATCCCATACCACTATCATATTGAACGAAATTTGTTTTTCGATGAGAGTCCTGCTTGAGAAACTGGTATTCACTAAGCTAATCAAAATATTTCCCGTCCTTCATAGAAACCTATGGTTAATTATAATACAGTTTATTGCATTGCATTACATTACATTAAAAATATAATTTAGGATAAATTAGATTTTATACCTCATAATTTATTTAAGTAATTGACTTTAATTTTCTTTAGAATAATGTATTCAATCCCTGTTTTGTTTTGTATATAATATGTGTAATCAAGGTTATTAACGTTGGAGTTTTGTAAAATCTGTCATAGAGTTGTATAACTTACATGAACAAAAATAAATATCTACTCAGATTCACTTACATTTTCAATTCCTTATATTACTGCTTGATTAGAATAAATTGCATCAGACTGTATGAATATTCAAGTTACAGATCACTAACATGTCTTACTGATGTAAAAGGCCAGTTGAAATTCAACGGGGATTTCTACTTTCGCATCTATATATGTTACCCCTTCCTTAATGTTTTTTAAAAGTCCCTTTTGTGCAACGAAATTCATGCCAACTGTAAGACGCTTAGAAATGAAAGAAAACATGACAATTAATTATGGAACTAATTATGAAATTATCAGACAATATTCACATTTTGTTCAGATTTAAATATTTAACCCTGACAAAATTTCCCTTTTATATTTCATAACAAGGGCAACAAAACAATTCATGTATGATCTGAGGTCTTCACGGCGGGATGTTACACTTCCAGATTGTAAAGCCGTGTAAACGTATTTCGGGAAACATAATGTCACCATCTTCAGGGCTTAGGTTATTAATGCACACACCTTAAAAGTTCAAACCAAGGAAATCTCTCACTATTCGTGTCTATATTCAACACAGACGTTTTACAATATTTGTTTTACACGCTTAATAAAAATTAATTTTTGTCGCCGTGACTTTATTATCTTCACCTATCAACTGATGCTGTCCAAGTTGGGGCTAAAAATGTCGAAGGGACGAATTCTTTTGCCAGCTGCAACTTTAAAGGTGTGTGAGGGAGTGTTTCCATGCATCTATACAACATTAGGCTTACACCTTAAGTCATTTCTTTTTTATCAGTACTAGATAAATGCAGTCGATACGAACAACCTTCATCCAGATATCATGTTATATCATGGTTACGTCACTACACATATGAGGGCTCACAAGATCACTGAACTTAAAACGACAATCTAGATATTGGCGTAATAGCAATCAGGTATTAGAAGAGATTAACTCACTAACATACGGCTGATTTTTGTCTACTCAAAATTACCACAAATCTCAGCTTGACAATATCTTTCACTGATATTTCGCAGCAGTCTTGCTGCCACCGTGTTAAACAGAACCAACATCTATTGACATTCCAAGTTCTAACTGTAAGCATTCAGTAGAACAGATGGAAACACTAGAGCCAAAAACAGACGACTGAAGCACTGGCCTTCCAACAGTATAAATCTAAAACCTACTCTTTTTCAAAGTTCCGTCTCAATGTTCTTGTACCGTCTGCTTCACAGTCATACAAATTTCCCTCTCCAATAGTATTCCTCACCAAAACTCTACACCAGTTTAATGTTTCACCCATTACAGGTACAATCCCAGTCCGTAGAAAACCCCAGTACAAACACAAAGTCTCCATTAAATTGTAAACATAAATTTACTTTCGCGATTCATTTTCAAAATGATTGTAAAACATTCCTTGTCTCAGACCAAGATGCAATGACTCACAGCCATGTAAAAGAAATATAAATATTACATAACGTCACGAGCTAAGTACGTCTTCATTGTCTGACAGTCAATCCTAGTCACGAAATTCCTTGCCTTACATGAGACCCGGCCACGTCGTATAGCTCCACAGTGTCACGGAAAGTAATTGCAATAACAATACTTTAACTTTATCATGGTATTAATGTATGCATGTAAATGGGACAGGCACCTAACCGAATAATGAACTACAAATATTAAGTTTATACGACCCACATCAGTACACCAAACCAGTCTATGAACTGACATTCACCTGATCAGACCTGACCAGCCGAGGACACACGACACATCAAACTCCTGGTATGTTATTGTGTTTCTATGTTTATAGTGAATTTTTATAACAATATCCAAACTCATTTACATATAAATAATATTAATAATGTTAATTATATTGTTGATAATTTCACAGAAATAATGAACAAATAACATAATACGCCACATAATATGCAAAAGAATCAGAAGAAAAAAGGAACATCCACAACTACAACCTACAATCTACAATTACTGAAAAGCGTGCATTAAAAACATAGAATAGTTTTAAAAATAAAACCTGAAGATGATGCTGAGACATCGAAACATGTTGTAATATATAGCGCAAATTGTAACATCGAGGAAACGATGAATAGCGCGAAATATTTATATCAATTTTAATTTTTAACATCAATATTAATATAGTTTGTGTATAGACTTGAAGAATAAATATATGTATGAGTACAAATATTAAATAATGATGAAAAGTAACGAGTTTCTTAATTTATTTTTCTCATTACTTTATCATAGCTCTCAACAATACTTGTCATCCTTGTTTCACGAAATTTCTTTTTTACATATTTTCAAAGAGCTTTACATACAGTCATATTATGAATTGGTTGTAGAGAAAAAAATTATCCCTTTGGTCCATAAAAGAAGGAGCTTTTATGTAACTCAACTATAATGGGATAAGTTTTATTTTATTTGTAATCGAGAAAATAAATCTTACAAATCTACTTGTTTCTATTAATAACCAGAGTCCAGTAGCCTCACAGAGCAGATTCCTTATTGAAAAATTAATAGAGGCAAGAAGTACCGTACTTTTCATTGAAGATGAAGGGACATTAAAGTGTTCACAAAAAACGCCAGGGGCAGCTCAATACAGATCAATCTAGTCCACACACTCGTGATCCTGTTTTATTTCTTTACATTTTTACTACATCATTCAACTGGACCTATCTCTTCTAAGCGGTCTCCTCATTTCCGGTTAGCCTACAGAATTTCTTTTTGTACCTACGTATTATTCATTCTGTATGCCTTGCCAATATAACCCTCCAGCTCATCATCCCAATAATAATTAATATAAAATATAAATTATATATCTCCCGATTGTGCTATTTTCTCCAGCCTCCTTTCACTTCATACCTCTTTTATCCAGGTATTCTCCTAAGCATCCAGTTCCTAAACATCCTCATTCTGCGTCCTCCATGTTTTTTGAAAGGCCGCGTTTCACTCCCATAACAGAAGAAGTACAATTACAATTTTGTATAGTTCAATATTTACGGTTTTAGATACCAGAAACATAGGCACATGATTCTGATGGTAGCAACGGCTCTCCGAATTTGTAATATCTTAGTAAATATGATTCTGATTTGCTGCAGTCGTTTCAAATACATAAAATTCTCCACATTTTCAAAGGATTTATTAGCTACCTTTAAATCATTCACGCTTTGTGGTCTGGTGTCGAGACATGAACGTATGAGTAACTTCCTTTGAGTTTACTTCTAGATTATCTCGCCTAATAGAATCTAAGACAGCGTCTATGCTTCTAATGATATTTACTTTCTTACCCAATAAACTAAAAGATTCAGCATAAATAAGACGCCGATGTGTTCCATTAAATTAAAACTTCTCTTTGTTTTCATAGTAATTCTTGATGACGTATTCGGCAACCAAACTTAAACGCAGTGATAATAAAAGATATCCTTGTTTAAAACCATTCCCAGTAGGAAAACTTTACTAAACGAATTTAAGGAATTTGTTTTAATACAATTTAATTAGATTTCCGTCTTCTGGGTTGTTGCGCTGTGTAGTCTGATCGATGTTAACCAACGTTTCGGAGGTCATACTGCCTCTGTCATCAGGACGATGAATATTCATAATAACAACGACCATACTACATAGCGCAACAACCCAGAAGACAGAAATCTTCATACTCATCGCCCTGATGACGGAGGCAGTATGACCTCTGAAACGTTGGTTAACATCGACCAGACTACACAGCGCAACAACCCAGAAGACAGAAATCTTCATACTCATCGCCCTGATGACGGAGTCAGTATGACCTCTGAAACTTTGGTTAACATCGACCGGACTGCACAGCGCAACAACCCAGAAGACTGAAATCTTCATACTCACCGCTGTGAGAACCTCAAGTCTTACACAACTTAATTAGCCTGACTAATTCCAAAAAAAACACCAAATTAAAATTACTATTCAGTTGCTTAAAATGTTCAGTAATTTTCTAGATATTATTTAGTGAGCAAGACAGCAATTGGTGATATGCTAGATGAACTTTGGTTTGGTGGACAAACGGAAGAAGAAATAACAGGAATATACAACTTTATTAGGATGTAGAAGGTACACGATTATCCAATCCACAGTCTCCCATGATTTCTTGATACTGGTAACACATTCCTTGCTTACACTGTTTCACAGTTACTTCTATGATGAATGATTTTTATAACAGGCCTATGTTTCGATATAGAAACAACTGGGCTTTAAAAAGTTAATAAAGGAACTAAGAAGAAAGAAAAATTGTTAATGCTTAATACTGAGCCGAGGCTTGTATTCTAAGAGAATCCAAATCAAATTTCAGCTTTTTTGTGGTTATCCTCAGTATCTGTAGACGAGAGCCAAGAGAGTAATTTGTAACAAATTACGGTAGGAATATTTCCTTATAAAACCTTGTCTTTTCACCAAATTTTATTTAACAGTATACATCCTATTCTGCTCAAACAGAGTCGTTAAATAACTAATGATCCAATCAACTATTAATTGCTACCGCTAACTTAGTCTTTAAATGTCACTGTTTTAATAATTATCTAAATGAGTGTTTCGTCTACAGAAATTATCACGGATTTCATCCATAAAAGTAAAGTGAAACTGTTCACTAACATTCACCTGTGCGTAAGAAGAGTAATTTAGGTTTTACTGTCTTGTCACCTAAACACCTTCATGACGTAGTTCTTTCGTTCAGGACATTACTACCTTTTTTATACTCTGTTAGATAATACGACATTGAAATCTGTGATGCATTATCACTCACAGATAAGTGAATTGGACGCGCGAAGCTAAATTCAGTTATCAGTCTACGTCATATACACAAAGAAGGAAATTACTGGAAAAGCGGAACTAACCTATCTGCACAGAAGCCGAAGAAGGACTGATAATAATAATTTATAATTAATTGACTACCAAATTCGCAGAAATCCCTAGCATTGAGGAAAACGTTTTTCAAATATTTTTGTATAAATAACTTAAGATTGGGATTCAAATGCCACTCTTTGTCTACAAGAGGAAGTGCACAGACTGACCATTCTTCCACAGAGGAAACAAGTGTCTGAATTATGGCTGTAGTGAAGATGTTGTCCATTCTGATACTCATTGTATCAGCGTCACTGCGCCCAAATTTGAATTACGAGGTAATTATATATATTTATATACATTCATTCATATTTGTTAATTAAGATATTGTTCACTACAAAGAATTAGCTTCAGAGTTTTTGCAGGATAAGTTAATATAAGGGGATAATCAAGCACGATTAAATTTGATAGGACGGAGGCTGTGAGTGGGCCTATTTTAAGGTTTAATTCCGAAATGCGCTTAGAGAAAATGAGGCAATTCTTTAACTTTCACCATGGATTTAAATACCGACATCCGTTTAGTAGTTTTTGAGTTATATATCAAGCATATAACAGGACGCAAATGATCCTCCGTGCGTTTTATATGAAGGCCGCATCTCGTACCCAGTCTTTTAACAAACATGTGTTTAGTTGTATTTCTTTATTGGTCGAAAACATAAGCTGGCCTTGACTTGTCTCCAACACAGAAATGTGCAAATTCACAGCATAATATAGGCTTACCTGAACTTCAGATTGTTAAAAAGGTTAAAACGTTATTTAAAACAGGTCATGGCAGACTACAGTAAATTAAATTGTATAGAATCTCCGTAAAAGTACAAAATGTCTGTTTTAAATGTATAGACTATAAAATCCTTATTTCATAAATTATATAGACTCATTGACTGCCTGGCTGTTTGGATGTTTTACTATTTGAGCGAGACGAACTGGATTATTGATTAGCTGTGTGACAGATTGATAACCGACTGTCTATCTGGTAGACTGAGTGATTGGCTAATTCGCTGTCTACCTGTCTACCTGTCTGTCTTTCTGTCAGACTGAAATTATCCAACGAATTATTTCACAGGCCTATGCTAAAAGATCTTCACGAATACGTAAGAGTTACTCAGCGGGTGGAAATACTTGCTGTTGTTACGGAAATTTTATTACTGATCTCGTAAAATATCGCCATTCTACGCTACCATAAAGTTAGTTCAAATCAGTTGACATGTTTGACTTCAATCTGTCTGATATTTATGTTAGATCTCTCGATAATTCACTATTTGTGTCTTCCTCTTATTTATTAAAGTCAGAGTATCGTTTCTAAACAGATTGCACTGTTATGTGATTCTTGTCGTTAGGTTGAAGCAGTGGATTCGGCAATCACTCTTATGGATAACTTGATGACGTTCATCAATAACTGCAGAGACAACGTGACTATTAAAAACAACAGAGCATTGAGTACTGCGGACAAGGGCAGAAGACATCTTGTCCTCAGCATCGGGAAAGACAGATGTCCTGCAGTGTTAATCGATACAGAATGGTCTTCAGGAGCGCTGCCTTCAACATGTACAGAAGGTGAAATATTAGTCGACCCTTCATGTCTGAACATGAAGAAGCAAGTGAAGGAGATATGCGTAAACTATCCTTGTACCAAGAAATCTAAACAAGGGAGACGAGTGCCACTTCCTTACGTAGATTAGAAATGAATTTAGTTAAGAAAGATATTCCGTCGAAATGTAGAAATGTTCTCACGGCTGTGAACACGTCTGTATTGGTGTTTGAAACTGTAATGCCGTGTTTAATTGCAGATAGATGCCACTTTCCTGGTATAAAATATGAACTACATCCTTAGGACTCCTGACAATGGAGGCAGAATGTTCCTCTGAAACGTGTAGTGGTTGTGATTTTTATTTTATAAACTGCTCATGCGCAAGCTCTCACATTCGTCACATAATTGTGAATCATTCGTGTATGTGTGTAGATATGTTGTATTTGGTTTAGTTGATTAATAAAAATGTTAACAGATATTTCGAGACATTTGGCAATAAATGTGATTTCAACGAAGTCTTGCATGAGCATGGTAGCATTTTACAATGTTACACAGACCGCCTCTGTCTCTTACATTACTGGATGGTCATATCAGAAGTAATCTCCAGCACACCGGAAAGTAATTCGACGCTCACACAGCTGATGGCCCGTGAAGAACTATTGCTTATAGTCGCCGATAAAGAATCAAGTCTCAGGGACGCGCTACTGTTTAAATTAAATTGAAAAACTTATGTTTACTTTACTCCTAAAATCGCCAGTCGCCAGTTTGTTTTTCATAGTGAATGTTTATCCATGCTCTTATGTGTGTTCCGTATTATTTATAACGGTATGTACAACGCGTGTGACAGTATAAATAGTCCTTAATATTATCAGTCCTAGAAACTGACGAACGCCCATGCGGCTAAAATCCCCCCCCCCAAAAAAAAATTAACTTAATCAGCAAGGTCCAACATTTGACTATTCTGTAGTCTCAAACCCTGCTTCATTAAGATAAGTTTTGGGAAGATCTATCTCGTACACCCAGGTCTCCGAAATAATCTCTTCCATTAAGGTTTATCTACAAAAATTACTCACGACTTCATCTTCTTGTTCGATTAGAATATTACACTGATTTACATCTACTTTATCGGATTTAAACAGGCTAAAATTGAATGGGCCGTCTTCCCAACTTTTCTTATAGCACATTCTTAGAATATTAAATTATTGCATTAGCATTAAAATCTCCAGTCGACGTATTAAAATCGTGTTAATTATAAGGTGGGTTGTAGTATTTAGTAACCAAAATATATACTTTAAAAATTTTAGAAAAAATGTCGTTATTATATTCCACAGTGTAATTTACACAATGTGTATTGTCAAAGTGATGCGTACTATTGATGCAACTGAAGTTCCTAACATGTCTCATGAACTGACTGCCCTTGTGAATTTTAGATTGCTTTTCAGTCTGATTTCATGCATGTAATCCTCGACATAAATGTCAACGTGTGCCCCCTCGGTCGCTAATTACAGCCTCCGTTGTCAACTGAGGCATTATTCCGGTACATTGCCTGCTTTGAATCCCATTTTGCATAATTAGCATTAAATTTAACGAACGGATTAAGAATATACAACACGCTTATCAAATCCTAGAATGCAATATTAGCACTTAACGAGAACTGATTCTAATGTTAGCTCCAGAAAAGCGCAAATATCTCGTTTTGCTTAGTACTAGGAACGTTCATCAGAAACCCACCCGAGAGCGACTACTGAAAACCTATTCGACCTAGTGGCAAAAATCCACCCTAAGCACTGAGAATGCATCTCTTTTAATCATCCACCACTAAATGCCCTTATAAGAAAATTGAGTACATTTTTGGTAAACCATTCTGTCAAAGACGCTTGTAACGTGTCTTCCAACTGCAATCTGGTTCAATGAATGCTTTTAATAAGGGTAAGAACATCCAAAGGTAACGCGATGAAACATCTCCTAACTCTAGCCACGACGTTTTTGTTCGCATGTGAACTGTGCCGTTTCTGGCCAGGATTGAGGCCGTTTACATCGCAGCGCGGCTTTACTCGTGCCCGGTTCACTATTTTGACTCAACTTTTCTCCACCGGCCATCAAATATGCTGTATTCATCGGGCTCTGACTCGCTGTAGTTGCAAGTTATATTATACCTCCGTCCATTAAATAGCGAAATTCACATACTATTAAAGTGTACGGAAACCGGGAGGTGGAGGGAACAGCTCCTGAGGAACAAGTGGTTCACCGTTGGTGAAGAGTTGGCCTTCAAGAAAATTTTAAGCACTACGAATGACACGGAGGTCAGGGATGTAGGGAATTTTCTGTACAAAGTAAGATGTAAAAGACAGGTCAAAATTAGGAATTTAGAACTGCCACTGGGGTAGAAGGCACGAGAACAATACGGAAGAGTTATGTAAATAGTATTAGGGATTAAGGAATAGTCATGTAGAGTAGCATTAGTGAATAGTTGTAGTAAGCAGTAGTGCGAATAGTGCTACGTATGTAAGGACTGTGGCCGTGAAAACCTGGTGTTAGGCGGCCACAGATCTCTGTATATAGTTCTAAATCAAATATATTATTATTATTATTATTATTATTATTATTATTATTATTAATTGGATTGATATATACTGTAACCTACAGCAGTTATGTATGAAATAAAAATTTGATATACTTCGAAATAAATAGTCCATGTTTTACAACTAATCTAAAAAGGACTAATTGTAAACATTCACAAAAAGTTATGAAAAAATAAACATTTTAAAATAGGCCGGATACTAAATGAACAGATTTCAACATGTCATAATGTTCTTTTCGACATACTAATCAGAGAACAACACAGATAAAGAAATAACTGAAGAGAACAGCTTTAGATATTAAAGTGTACGTATAGGACTGGATTATATCACCATTAGTCATACTTTCTGTGTGCCATAATGTTTGGATAAATACCTTAAGCATCTATTCATTGAAAGGTTTGTGCCTGGAAGTGTAGCGGGGACAAGGTTCTGTATCAACACTTCAACACCCAAATCCTTAAGAAAGAAGGTGAGTGAAAGCATTATACCTCTTAGCTCCTTGTCAAGGCTTTGCATATGTAGTGCATATGAAGGGCTGAAAAGAATGAGTGAGAAGGAGTGGAAGGGAGTTTGGACGATGGAGGAAATCTGCAATAACGAGAGATGAAGCACCACTTAGCGAGACATAACTCAACGGATACCGTCAAACAGGGACGGAAACGCTCCATCGGCACGTAGTGGCCAGAGAGCGCTTCCCAGAATCTTAAATTAAAGAAGGCGGGTGCTTAGACACTCACTTGCTGAGAGTGTTGGACGTGAGACTAAAGAAAAGAGAACAGAAGAAAATGCAGGAATGAGAAACTTTGAGAGAATGTGCATGACCCCAATATTCTGATAATACCTGATAAAACCTTAAGTCTTCCTTTTTCTTACGCCTTTCCTGAATCGAAATTGTAGTGTTAAGCCACATTTTACTCAAACTTTAAAGATACGGGTTAATATAAATTGGTTATTAAGCCACTTCTCTTGGTACTACACACGTTCGTGTATAAGAATTAAAAATATCGCATTCTCTTCTAATATAAATTATAAGCCAATTTAACGCAAGTGCTTTCTGATTTACGCCACAGGCACGTCAAAATTAATCTTTTATATATCTGTGGTTTGTAAATAAAAGCCATATTTAATTTTAGTAAAATACATTTCAGTGGACTTGAAAAGAAACAAAAACATTGAAAGAGCTAATACTGTAAGAGCAAGGCATAGCACAGATATAATAAGTAAACTTTCATAAGCTAATACTGTAGCAGCAAGGTAAAGCACAGATATAATAAGTAAACTTTCATATTTAAAAGCTTCACTATTAATTCGTATCTTTAAATACTATTATTAGGATTATAGTATTAAGAGAATAGATAATAATTAAATGTAACAAGCATTCGGAAAATTAAAATTTTGTACTGAATTCTGGCTGGAAAACGTAATGAGAAGACACGAGTTAGTATATTCAAGCGTAGATGGGGAAATATAATTTGAACTGCTTTTAAAAAATTAGAGTGTGAGGGTGTGGTCTGGACTCTTCTGGGTCCGATTAAGTATCTCCATGAAGACAACAATCAGATAATATTAGTTCCAAGCCTTTTATGAAACCCGAACTTCCACTACCGTGTTTGTAAGTCAACACAATCAGGCCCTATTCTCGATAAATTACTTACTGATCGCCCTGATGATGGAGGCATTAAGTACCTCACACTTCGGTAAACTTCCACCAGTCTACACGGAGAGATATTGCAGAAGACATTTTCAGATAATCTTTATCCACACATTCACGTCGTATATCTTCAAGGACAGTCTTCCTTGCAGCAGAATGAAACGTTACTACTAACTTCAAATCAAATGCAGTAACACAGAAAACTGATCTATGTGACCCTTGTCCAACACTTCACTTACATGCTCTCTGTAGAAAAATACAGCGTTTATCTGGCCATAAAAACACTAAAATCATTATCTGAAGTTCACAGCATGTAATTTGAATACTACCAGAACACATACAGCATTACACAAACTGAATGTTGATTTTCTTGATCTGATGAATATTGTAATTCGTCTAAAAATATAAGCAAATGCTCAGAAGCTTTAGCCGATTTGTCTACATTCTGGTTAAGAACATGAAAAATTCAAGTAGGGCGCAACAATTATAAAGAGAAAGGGAAAGTTCCCGACGAGATTATTTAATAAACGAGCAAGATGACGCGTATAGTTGGGAAATTTGATGAGAAGCGGAGGGAATTATAAAGTTACTGCAATCGTGGATGAAGAAAAATGAATTGCCACTTACAGAGCATTATTATGAAAAAGGAAAAACTTCATCTGAAGTGACAGATTGGAGCATGAGTAATGAGAATTTCGAAAATCCGGGGTTAAAAGGGCTTACTTCCTGCATGTCACTTTCTGTCAGTATTAGTCAAATGGAATGGATTTACTCCCGTTACCTCCTGAAATGACTTTGTGGACCAAATGCTCTTGAGAGCGCCGATCGTATACCTACAGTTCTACATGCAAAGTTTTGAAACCAGTATCTGTATTCATTCTGCTGTTATTGTCCAGCACCAAGAAAGATACAGCACAAATCTAAGATTCGAAATTACTTTTAATAATTTCTGCACAGTTTCGAAAGAACAAAATGTTCGCTAAATTTCATCTAAAAGTACTCTAACGCGATAGAGCAGAGACTTTCTTGAGAATCTTCCGAATTTATAATGTAGACGTAGTGTTTTTTTTTTCTAATGTAAGAATTGAAATTTTGAAGTATTATTTAGATGAATTTCGGGCATCAAAGTATTTAGTCAGTCTATTTCAAGTATATAAATGGACTTCATATGATTCACATTTATATGGGTGATTGAACAATAATATTCGGTTATCCTTAACAGTAAATGCGATTCCAATAAGAACAAAAGAAACAGAGATGATCTCGGATTAGACGAGCAGAGAAGAGGAATGTATGTATTACCTAGAACCTTTGAAAGAAGCACCCATCAGAGTCCGTAAACACCGACTGTCCGATTATTAATGTAATTTGGTTAAATTTCCATATATAAATCGTTTCATACTGCAAACTGTACAAAATATCCGATAAAATCTATTTTATTTTAATTGCATATATTTTCTATTAAGAGTACAAGTATTAAAAAAAGTTTAGAATGCAACAAAAAACAAATATGCCAAAACAATTAATCAAATACTAAACAAAGGAAACCATTATCATTTTGCCATTCCAAATATGATTGATAGCAAAACAATCAGATTATAGCCATTGAATTACTTTCTGTATCTGCGTTGTATGTAAATCGATAATATCGTATAATTATATTACAAAAAGTTGTGGAATGTTAAAAAGAGTTACATATATTATTGTGAGCTTAGGGCATATATGATCCGTTAACATTATCAGTAGTAGAATTCCTTTGATATCAGACTGCTAAGATTAACTGGCAGTTTCTCAGAAGGGCAATCTATGCTACTATAGTCGCCTTGAAAGTAATGAAAGTCACAAAGGACGTTTACATATGCCTTTACTTTAGATGGGATGACAACACTAAAATGTATTTCAAATAAAGTTTCATAAAAGGCTGGAAATTTATTGACCATCTGAGCGGCTATCAATTTCTTAAAAACGACTATACTTCGTGGCATTTATTGTCTTATTCAGTTCTTTTTTAATAAAATAAAATCCACGCACGTTGTATAGTTATATGTGGATGGTATCCACGTGCTCGATATTTTACATAATTTTAGCATATTCCATAAAATTATGCTCTTGCGGGAATATAACCTGTAAATCTGCGCCTATTAACTCCGTCCGTCTGTATGCAACAATTCAATATAAAATGAACTGGTTTTCCCGAGAGCATAGGTAGACGAGTTTTGCTCAAATTTGTCGATACGTTCCAATTTTGGTTAAGATTGGGCAAACAATAACTGGCACTTTATATGAATATCTACATACGTATCTTCGCTTACAAGTGGTGAGGAATTCTAAGGCCATTCTCAAACGTGATGGGTCAAAAACTATGGCGAATACGTTATGCATGCATTTCCTAACTTGCTTTAGCTCTTTTAAATTTTATCCGACGCGAAGTACACGGGGGTGACAAAAGACAAACTGCAATTTACAGTACGTCTCCTTGACACGTTCGATAAGCTGCAGAGCTTTAAACAAATTGTTAATTTCTTTGTGTTCAAACTATTATAATCGCCATTAGACTAATTTTTAACAAGATGAATCCATAAGATAGTGTAATTGCGTCATATTGTGAATATTATAACAATTATTTATTTTAATCCGTCTTATCACAATATTTAAAATTTCTTATAATTAAGATAATAAAATATCATTGATGTTCCATATCGATTGATCGATTTACATTTTGGAACATCTTTTACACAACATGTTTCAGTTTTTATAAAACCATCATCAGGTGTAAAATATCTACGAACTTAAAACTCAAATATGATTCCATTTGGTGATGTTTTCATTGCGTTTGTTTTTCATTTTTGGGCGGAGATGTTGTTTTTTCTTAAATTTTTTGGATGTACATATCGGTTTGTAAGTCTGTTGTGTAAATGTTCCAAAATGTAAATCGATCAATCGATATGGAACATCAATGATATTTTATTATCTTAATTATAAGAAATTTTAAATATTGTGATAAGACGAATTAAAATAAATAATAATTAAGATGAATCCAGTTCGCAACCTCGTCACTTATTTCTTTTTGTTAGATTATTCTTATTCACATGTGTATTGTAATCTATCTTAAGTACAAATATCTAGGATTGCATTTTTAAAATATATTTACGTTTTATTTATTTATAATGAAAACGAGTAATAATCACACGCAACTGTTTTATAGTGATTTAAATTGGCCCATAACAAAACGTTTCAGAAATGTAAAGACCTTTGTAAAGAAGCGGTCCGTAATTTTAAATAGAATATTGTAGATATTCCATGAAATACATCATTTTCATACTTATTTTGCAACTAATTGCACTTGGGTGACAGGACATCCATTTCGTACTTTAATGAGCACCACTCATAACAAAATTGTAAAATTAATTGTGTTCTATAATTGGGTGTGCAATTTGTGTTTTAGAGGGCTAAAATTTATACCTTCTAAGAGCAGCTTCTAGTCATGATTCGTTGTTACATAATACTTGTCAACTTCAGTCCGCGTCTCCTCTTTATCTTATCTTTTCAGTTAAAAACATGTCCTATTATGTATAAAATTAATGGATGTATTAAATTTCATCCTGTGCCCAAAAATTCGTGGATCAGAAAGGCAAAAGTGCCTTCAGTTCACTGAATACTGAACTACAGCATGAAGTTTGCGCAATTTATAGGTACACTGTGTTATGCACCTAAAATGGTTGTGCAAGGAACTCATATCGTTGACAGAATTATAACTCGGTTTCATAAAATGCCTAGACACACTTATAACGTATTACTACGATTTAGGAGAACCCAATGCTTCAACACCGTTAATATCAATGAAATCTTCTCGGGCAATCAGCCGCGTTAACTGGTTACCGTAGTAAACCGACGTTTCGGGAATAAACTCTGTCCCCATCTCAGGGTTCTGATGTGACTGGATCCTCGGAAGTCGCCTCTGTAACTGCAGTTACACGAGAATATTTCATTGATTGTACTCGCCGCGAAAGTCTCAAGTCCTATACCGTTAATACCATAGCCCGCCGCTGAAAAAGATCCTGAGGTGGTTCTGTCCTCCTAAAACCCTCACAATCTAGCGAATTTTAACTCATCTCTTTCTCGGTCTTCCAAGTGGTTGTTTTCTAAGACAATTTTTCATCAAGTTATTCGGGCGTTACTTGTCTGTCCTGCTGTAAAAATAACCTCAAAATTCACAAGACAAACATTTTTACATGATTCTTTTAAAGTTTGAAGAAAGTAGTTGGTCCATTGTTCGAACATTATTATGTACTATTCCATTGTCTGGGATGTATTTGACATACAAATTGTTTTACGGTTTGGTTATTTAACATTCGTGAGAATTCTAAGGTAACTGATGTATAAATAAGGTACATGAGACTCCAGATAGCTTACTTTTATAAATGCGAGTATAAACACGAAAGTTTCTTGATTCAGGGAAATTCTTGAAAAAGTGATCTACGTTGCTATGTCTCAACATCTGCGTCCACACAAGACCAGCTTATAAGCATATTCTTTTATTTAATGACCTCGAGTGTAAATTTGTTCCTATTAAATTTTTCAATTATGTATTTATTTTTAGCCCAAGAAAATCACATGCCTGAGCCCATCATTTTAATACGCTTAATAATATTTACGTTGTTTTAGTTTAACTAAATTTTCAGAATACCTGCTACAACTACTCTTTCCAATAAAAGTAAATTACAATTTTTTGTAGACAGAAGAGCGTAGAGCTGTATATTATAGCGCGTATTTAATTTTTTAACAGACCAAATGTGACATTATTTTAATTCGTAAAGAAATTCCTAGCAAATTTATTTCTAAAATATATATATATATATAATTTTAGATTAATTTTAAATGATCACTGCAAGAAAATACGATCAAACCGGAAATTATATATAATTATGTGTCGTACTATTTTCATATTCCCCTTTTTACCACCATCATCACGATCAAACCTTCAAGCCACACCTTCTGCCCCTCCCTCGCAAGTTCACCTCCATTACATTAGCCATTATCGGTCACGCAGGAGCCATCCATCCAGTAGTCATCGACCATGAACCAATATCGACACCCTGGGGCCAACTTCCGCTCTGATGGATGCTTTGCCCGTGCGCATCATTGTCTGGTCCCTCGGTTGTCCCACGCCTACATGTCGGTTATAACCACCAGCGCCAGCTACCGACGGACGGACGGACGCCTGTGCTGCTATGTTTGTCACGCGTTTGTAATGACACTGTAATTAGTTCTACTCATCATGTGTATAGGCTCAAAAACTTATTACTACATATTACTTTTTATATCTTAATTGCATCATGCTTGTGTTCCTCAATACAATACTTTTATTTCCGTCGTTACACATCGTGTGTAACGACGGAAATAAAAGTATTGTACATATTACTTGTTTACTCAAATGTGTTTAGGTCTTGTTCCCACCTAGTCAACATTTGGAAGCAGCAGCACGGCACGTTTCAAGCCAGTTTGAACAGAATTAAGCTTAATTTTATTAACATTTTGTCAGACTAACAGGTCACTTCTGAAAAGCTGAGATTCGATTTCTGGAGGAACCCATACAGAGTCACTTTGTCGGAGAAAAATTACAATTTGTATCATTGACTTCAATCGAGGGCGGAATTGAAGTTTAGGTCTATTTCTTCACGGTTGCATTTTCTGGAAAAAACTTCAATATTGTGTTTGTTTTCTTAATTAAAAATATTTTTATGATTGCTGTCTTCTGGGTTGTTGTGCCGTGTAGTATGGTAGAATTACACCTACGATAAGTCGCCCTGATGATGGATGCATCAAGGGCCTCTGAAACGTAGATATACTTCTACCAGACTACACAGCGCAACAACCCAGAATACAGCAATCTTCAGACTCACCAAATTGAAAACCTCAAATCCTATATATATTTTTACACAAGACTGATTTTGTTTAATTATTTTCAACCCTTTCTTAAAATTTCCGATAATTTTTAACTTCGAAATGAAATGATAAGCTTATATAAATTACAAAAGAACCATGTCGGTTTCCTCTGAAACATGGAAACAGCCGTGAATTATGTTTTGCGTATTAAAATGTGGTTGTTAAATAAACAATTTGTGATTACGTACAGAATAAGAAACAATAGCAAATTGATGTAATGCATTATCAGTAAAATGTACCGCTGTGGATACTTCAACTATCTGCATGTAGGTCATTTATCAATGTCGGCAGAACTGCAATTGTTCATTCATAAATGCGATTATACAGAATATAAAAAAATGTTTATTTAAATACAAGCAAGTTTCTGAGTATAAGATAAAAATAGTTGTGTCTATTATTTATGACATTTCCCTGTTTGTATGCATTAACACCTGCCCATTTGTCATTCTACTGTCATCGCACCAAACATGTATGTACGTGCGTGTGTACATTGGGGGTGGGGAAAGGATAAATCACATCCTCTTCTGGGAATCAAACCCCAGTCGTCGAGACCATTATTGTTATTGTTGTGATGGGGTGAGAATATGTCTCTGTGGCCTCTAACAAGCCCTTCTGCAACCCCCAGATTATACAGCGTGTTTCGCAAAAAGTCCATAGTTCAAGGGCGTGATTTTTGTGAGTCGGAAATACTCAACATACATATGTCAAAACGCAAATGGTTCGGATAATGCGAGAATTTTAAAAAAATCAAATTTTTGACGGCATAATTGTGCAAATAATTTACATTTTATTAATTTATTCAATTTAACTTTATTAAATTTACATTTAATACTTATAAAATCTAACTTAAACCTATAAATTACACAACAAATTTTTAGGAATCAGGTAATTACTCATGCTTGTGTCTGTGCTAGTGACCTCCGTAATTATATACGTAAATTACAGCTGTTTGTAAAAATGGAAGTAACAGACCTCGGAAGAGAGGACTGGTTGTTTCTTGTGCGGGGGGGGAAGCATCGAACACGCCATTCAACAGCTCGATTCTAGTACTGGTCTTCATACGCCCCCAAAGAAGAGTTGGGTAAAATTACCTGTGTGGGTTAGCAACAGAACATGGCCCAATCTAACGCTCTTGAAAATGTTGACTGAGACATGCAGCTACCTGCCTCACAAAATGAGGGGGTGACATTACTGTTTCAAACAATAGATTCTGCGATTTCTTCAGCAGTCTTAAAATGTCAGCATCCTCTTGTCGACTGAATTTCGGAAACACGTTTTTTTTTGGGCAGCTTCGAATCGAAATGAACACCATAACACGTCCCTGAGCCACGGCCATCCCACTAAGTGACACTCGTCAAATGAGTAAATGTTGAACAGATGTGGAATGATAATGACGGGAACTCTGAGATGAGCCACAATTCCCACTCTGACTGACCTCGGAGCGGACATGGGTTTTCACGGTGAGAAGCCGGCGAGTAATCTCGAGTAATTTGAGATATGGCACAGTCCAGTTGAGACCGTAACCTTCGTTATAAAGCAGAAATTCCGGCTCATTGTTTTTCTAATCGAAGCAGCCGTGAATCGAATTTATGAGGGTCGGCCCGAATTGACGAGAACTCAGCCGAAAGAATTAATGTATAATATAGAATCAAACTTAGCTGGCTTAGGAAAACCGAAGGTTCATCACCGAATTAACCAAAGCCCTCCACCGGACCCTGTCCTGGGCCACCAACATCCAGTCTCCTTCAACTCCTACCTCACATAGATCTCGCCTTATATTATCCTCCCATCTACGTCTAGGTCTCCCCAGCGGTCTCTTCCCTTCAGGCTTCCCAACCAATACTCGGTGCATATCTCTTGCCCCATACATGCGCGCTACATGCCCCGCCCATCTCATTCTTCTTGACTTAATCACCCTGACAATATTAGGGGAAGAGTATAAAGTTTAAAGTTTTTCACCAGACCCCATCGTCTTTTCTCCTAGGCCCAAATATCCTCCTCAATACCCTATTTTCAAAATCCTGAAATCTATGTTCCTCCTCCAGAGTGAGAGACCATGTTTCACACCCATACAAAACAACAGGCAGAATTATTGTTTTGCACACTTTAATCTTCAGGTTCTTAGAAGTCAGACGCGACGACAAAATATTTTGAACTGAAAACTATCAAGTATTTAGAAAATTTAGTCCCCTCCTAACTTCCTCATGAATATCATTTTGGTTCGTTAATGTTGTTCCCAAATATTTTAACTTTGTCACACTTTCAAAGGATCTATTAGCCACCCTGATATTTTTTCCGCCTGTATGCTGACGAGATACTAACATGTATTTAGTTTTTCCTCAGTTTATTTCTAGGCCAATCTTTCTACTAGCTTCTAGTAAAGCTTCAGTGTTCCTCTTAATTGTATTTATATCGTCATCCAATACATTAACAGCTTCAACATATACCAAAAGCTGATGTATCCCATTCAGTTGCTAATCTCCTGCTTATCTTGGAATTTCCTGATATACTACAGTATCCCATTTCATACATATGAAAGACAGCAATGCATACTACTACCATTACTACTACTGCTGTTTCTACCACTCATAAGCACTACGCTATGAGCCTTGGATTTTTCTGGAAACATTTTCTGCCAGAATTTCGAAATGGGAGATCAGTTCGTCATGAGGCTTATACATATAAAGGGAAGATATCACAGAAACACACTCATATCACGAGTTAGAATAGAATCCACGACCCCAGTGCATGAGCGGTCAAGATCCATATTGCACAAAGAATGAAAGAAACGTTGTAACTCACCTCGATGAAAGCGTCCAGTTGCTACGTGCACTTTCACAACACACGTGTTCACTCTGCAAAGGGTTGCAGAAGACTAGCTGATTGGCCGACACGCTCATAAAAACGAACAAGTGAAGGTCGCCAATGCAGTGCAGCTGGGAAGGTAATGGAGTTCCAGGACACTTGAGAACGGAAAGACAAGGTTTAAATGAGGAAATTTTCCAATCTGTGTAAGTGCAATACCAGTAAGAATTATTTGGCTCTGTTTTAAGCTAAAAACATGTCGAAAGCTCTGGGATCAATCCCTCTCGGATAACAGATGTTTGTCCGCGTCTTAATTTGTCACACTGTATTTTAGCTAATTGGTACGTGCCTTGCGATCTGCTTATAATTTGATTATCAAATTTTGCGTTTCATTTTTCCTTTTGTTGTAACCATTACTATTCAATCAATTTGTCAGCATTGACCAATTACACATAAGACAAAATCTGGCACATGAGACTTTTTGGATCTAGTAGAGAAAGAAATACAATCAACTCAGTAACATTCTATGCAGCTCATCAAAAATTAAATAAATACTTTAATGTAATGCATGTCTAAGATGGCTGTCTTCTTGCGTTGTAGCGCCGTGTAGTCTGGTACAGGACATCATCGCCCTGATGATGGAGACAGGAACAACCTCTGAAACGTTCGTAAATTTTACCAGACTATATGGCTCTACAACCCACAAGATATTCATCTTCGTTCTCACCGTGAAATCCCTAGTTTAATAAATGGTAGTATGGGTTCGGAATTAGTTTCTCCCTACAAAAAATATGTTGTTCAGTTCACGTTTAAAGACAAATTCTTAAGTATTCCAATTCTAATTTCTTTAAAATCTCGCTCAGCTAAAAAAAAAATTCGTGGGCTTTTATGGAAACTAAGTCCTATTCAGGTAATATCTTTGTAGTCTGATATTTTCTGTCGTGAAAATATATTCTTTTAACATGTCCATCATCTGGAACTTCCGGAGTTCATTACATATCCGCCTTCTTGTGGGTAGATACCGTTAGATAAATATGGTATTTATAACCAAGTCTGGTGATGAACAGTTTTATGTAATCTTAAGACGTAGTACAGATAAAATTGGTCTTTATCACTGTGTCTAATGATAAAGCAGGTTTTATCTAACTGGTCCTACACATGAATAAACTTTACTTTTACCTGTAGCCGGTGACAGAATCTATATTTTACAGCGACAACGTCGAATGCTCAAAGAAAACATTCCCATAATGTATTAGGTTTCCCGTTAGTGCCTTCAAGTCCACGTGTAATTTCTCATTTGTACGTAACACACTAAATTTGTACTCTCAAATCACATTTATGAACAACGGCCATACGAAAAGTGCTTCTCCAACTCGCCCTACCTTGAAATTACATGGGCAATACTATAACCAAGACACATTGGCCGGTGTCAAAATCCACTACGGAGTTCCTCAGACCCCGTTGGCTTATACTTCACTCAGCCAGAGGAATTAATTACACATGATTAGTTCCTGCTTCCTTAAGACAGGCTTAAAGTTATCCTACCATCTAAACCACACTTCCCACCGTTCCTATTAAAAAGCTATTCGCATTTCAGCTCCATTACATAAACGAGAAATATTTAATAATATTTTGCAATGAAGTGTCTCGTGAACTCATATAAAACCATGGGACATTAAAATTGTACATATCAGCGTTTATGTACTACCAAGTAAGGAAATAACTACTGAAAACGAATATAGGAAAAGTTTTTTAACCTTTTCAAGCACGAAATTCACACCAGTGATATTTAAAAACTCAGTTCTTACCACAAAGTAAATACGTCTCCATTACAGAGATCAGTTGGTTAATAATGTTTTAAGTATGTATTTATTATTCCAGTCTATACACAAACGTTATTTTAAAATGTTGTTGTTAAAATAACTCTATAACATTTGTAATATAAATATCACAATAAGTTATATTAAGTTATAATTGTAATTATAGCGCGTTTCATCGTGTGTATAGACTGGAATAATAAATACATACTTAGTTCAACACAAACATGACGCATCTAAGCAACAAATTTAATAATGTTTTGTAAAATCGCTGGGTATTCTCAGAATCATTCGAAACCCATAAATACACTGTTTGGGCAAAATGTAGACTAATTTAAAGCCAAAGCATTCGATGTGCTCCAAAAGGTTAATGACGTAAGAAACTCATTATTATGTTTCAGATACTAGCTACTTGATGTATCAAACTGCATATATCTGGCGAGTAAACGTATCTCTATGCAAAAAGCTCTTTTAGCTTGAAATGTATGTTCATGCTTAACATCATACAAGTAAAGCACTTAAACGTCATGAAAGAGAACTATTACAAATTTTTCTATCCCCTTTCACACCTAATGTTGTTTACCTGGGAAACTGTTCTCGTCGTCTTCATTCGCAATTTTCGCTTACGTAATTGTGCTTTCAAAAGGCACTGTCTGTGCTTTGTAATTTGCATTTACATGCAGAATGCATTAAACCCTGTGTTATATTGTATCGCGTAATATATGTCGACTTTCCCACAATGTTTTGAGTGTACAAATATTGTTCAAGGTGGTCGAATAAGTATATAATCCTATTTAACTAGTCTGTCGTCGTCAAGAACGTCGCTCGGAGGATAAAAGAGATGTGTTGAGTATGGATCATGATTGTGAGTGGCACTTCCAGTCATGGGGATGTTTGCTTTGATATTAAACCTCTCACTCCGTTTCCTTATTAAGCCTAAAGAAAGTGAGGGTACAGTGCGAATTTTCAACGCCTCTCTGTTGTTATTAAACCAGAGATGACATTGTGTTTGACGCTAAATAAGATGACAGTGCATGAAGTACCATCTTGTTTGCATACACGTACATGCATTAAAGACGTTTACGTCAAAATACAAATGCCTCATCCAATTTGAGGTCTAATCTATCTGTTTGCTTCCTTCACAATCACTTTCAGCAAACCTCAATTTATGTTTTCTTCAACGTCATTGTCAGCCCTTAACAACGTGTGACCTATTTCTAAAACATAAAGTGTGCGAAATTTAATGTATGTCAAATCATGTCAATAACGTTTTCAGGGTATGAATACAATTTAATACACGAACCGAATAAAGGGGTTGATAAAGTGATGACGTGGCTGTCTGGTTTATATATTCTTGATGCAAATGGTTTAAATTCCCGCTTTTGAATGATTAAAATACGTTGTTTTCTTCGTTGTCTTCAGATCGAGATGAAGATCCAATTACAGCTGTAACTACCTGTTGACATCCAACAAAAAGTTCGAAACAGTTTGTGATATGTAAAGCGATTAATTCATTCACGTAAATAATTATTACGAACGAAGCAAACATTAAGGATGGAAACAATTATATAGTAAAATACTGGAAAAGAATACATGTTTATTTATTTAAGGATCTTCGCATTAATACAACAGTGTTTGCGAAGTAAATTCAAACTGCAATTTGCTTCATATTACAGAAATTCTGTAACAATTACAGTGTACAACAATTACCAGGGGCTTTCTTTACACGGAAGCAGTGGTTTCAAAGGGCTAATTAACTTGATTGACTCGCTGACATATTTATTTTTGTTACATGTTTATATTCATTATTGTTCTTCTTGTGATCATTAATACGATTAATTTATATTACAAATTTACGATTCGTACTACTAATATGTTTCACACTATCCACTCTCTGCGGCATATTTTACATACACGACGTTTCGGGAGTTGTCTCTTCTCTCGTCTGCATATGATGATTGTCACTATACTGAGAGATATGTGTTAGAACTTGGATGGAATCCGGAACATGACCTTTAGTGATTACCGTACTACCATCTTTAAAGGTCCCGGATTGATCTACACCTTCGCTTTGTTATAAAAATTTAAAGAACTGTCAGTGCAATGACAGCCTACTATCTGCAGAGCGTAGGGTAAACTCCTGAAACTTCATGTATATCAAATACATGAGATCTGGGGTTCTCATGGCGGTGACGATGTTGATTTTGGTCATAGATATTAACACCATTTGGACTCGTAGGTAGATAACAACGATTCGGCGACTATACTGCCTCCATCTTTAGGAATGAAGATGGAGGCAGTATGTGCTTCCGAAAAGTTAGTATCTACCTACGGGTCCAAACGGCGTTACAACTCAAAACAGCAACATCAGCATTTTTCAAATATACCTCAGAAGATAGACAAAAGCAATATAATATTTATATAATTAATCATTGTGACAAAAACTTTAGAAAATCATTTGCAAATTGCAACAATTTCTGAGCTCCTTATTTAAAACTATGGTTACAAATATTTTTTATAATATGGTCCAAGAAAAAGTCATGTTGCCGAACATTCTAGAACACCCTGTAATATTGACCCATGCTATTACGTAAAGCATACTGTTATTCTACAGTAAATTTTATAAATACTGTATCAAATGACAGCCATAACAACAAGACCTTGATTTAGGAAGAATGTAGTATTTACGCTCTGTAGAGATTAAACTCCGTCTGTGCACGCATAGAAAGAATTCCTCCAAGTCCGAGGCCGTGTGTAACGTAGTTACAAGAATATCAGTCTTCTTAACAACTGTTCGTGTGCTACTTCATTGTCAGGTCTGCATTTTTATAAAAACAATGCAGAAACATATAATGACAGTACAAAAAATACAGAAAGAAATACGTAGTACATAACGAATTGTAGTTTATCACTGCGAAATTAGTTTAAATGGTTCGTATAGGAAACACATGTGAAGGAAACATTTCCTTACATCCATACCAGACAACCCATTAAAGTTTCTGCGACTTACACAACGAAGACTGCAGCCATTAAATAAAAGCAATAAATTGTCTCCCATTTTGGTGACTATATATCTTTTTTCTCTATTTTCCGTACACGATATAGTCAAAGACGTAAAATAGCACAATTCTACGTCAGAAAAGACAAACGACTAGCGCTGAGCCCTGTGTAACCTTCACCGGTTCTCATGCTTGAATAGGGAATTCTTATTATCATTCGAAGGAATTTTCTTTAATTTTGTGTAACGCAATTTCAAAGTTATAGGGAGTTCGTGACAACTCGTTTTCAATAATCATTTATAACACTACTAGCAGTAACTTATATTCCCCCATCCTTCCTTAAACAGTGATTACTATGGCTGGCATTACAGAAATCAGACATTAGCTATCTACTTTAAATGGGTCTTGAACATTTTATTAAAAGACTGCATACGTTTCTTAAAATCTGATTCAGCCAAGCTAAGAAATTTTACACACTTATGAGTATATACCATAATATTTAGACACCACACACTTATTAATGTTTGGTTCTTTAAGAAAAGGCCCCTTCTCGTTGTTCAGTCTTCAGATTGTGTGTAAGGCGGTTGGATCTGCATTCTAAAGTACTGCATATTCTAGAGAGGGAATTATAATAGGCCTATGGGCGCAGCTGTTAACTGATTCCGTCACTGTTTAATGTTGAAGAAGCATAAGCAAGATGGGAAATGCTAGGAGTATAATTTTATGGCCCTCGATACGTTGCATTACATGAGAAACATTATGGCGACAGCATGTTTGAATATGTGCCATCTACTGTAAAGTAATGTGTCGAGAAAACTTGTAGGGCCGGTGGGACCAAGTTCCGCTCTGTTTAACGCGGCACTTACAAAAGAGCCTCTGGTTTCAGTTGGCTAGAAACTGTGTGGGCCCAAAACAGGTCCAGTTGGAGGTGAAAATAAAAGTCCTTGCCTCTATCGGGAATAGAAGCCTGGCTATCCAGTCTTAGCCAGTCACTGTATCACTTAATCGTTATGAAAATGCGCAAGTTTTTTAAAACAGGAGTTTAAAATAAAAATGTAATTTAAAAAGTTCCCAATTAGGTTTAATTTATTATATCACTATTAATATTTTGTTTTTATAACTGTTGTTTTTGTATCATGTTACAGGGCATCTGTCCTTGAGTCAGGGTCAAACCTCATGACCTAGTATTTAAAAATTATACAAAATGAATTAAGTGCTATGTGGAAACCTAAAGATGTCTGTTGTTTCTGAGATGGACGTCTTTTGTAGCTCCATGCTGGAATATTTATGAGGAATGCCATCTAAATTCGTTTGAAATGATCGTAATAAGCTTCAGTTGTACCAATATTTGTCTATTGTACGTATCACCTTTGCCTTCACATTCCACTCGCGATGTATATCAACCAATAGGTATTCGTAGTTGTTGTTAATATTATTATCACCATCATCATTACTTCATTTATTATTTATTATAAAACTACCAACTTCAGTCCTGGAGATGAAAGCAGAATGTTCCTCCAAAACGTTGTACCCACCTACAAGCCTGCACAGTGTGACGACCCAGAAGAAACTCATCGACATTTTCACCGTGAGAACCTCAAATCTCATTTTCTCTGGAAACTTAGCCAATATTTTGCTTGTGGTTTGATTAACCTTACCTGTGACATAAGTAAAACTTTTCATAAATTTAAAAAACCTACGTCCATGTTACACCCAACAAGTGTTCGTCAGATTACTTCAGTTCCGTATATTTATTTCTTTTAGATCTTGCTGTCATTTCATTTAAAGTTTAAATTGGCTCGGTAAACAAACGCTGGATGGTTTCTCCATCTATAAATCATCAGACACGTCCGTAATAAACAGGAAATAGCTATGCCATTACGTGCATTTGTATGCAGATAACACAAAACCCCCTTTTGTTCCCTTCTCTCTGGACAGCACACAGTAATCACGATGGCATAATCCCCTTGAGAGCACGATTTACAGAGAATGCTTAAATGCAAGAAAACAGAGATTTGACTTCATCTACAAAATACTGTGATGCAAGTTACTTTGAATAAATGACTCGAAGTTTCAAGGTGTTCAATATCCACTGTAGAATTCTTTGTACAATGCACGATGTCGACTGGTAAAAGGTATCGATAGGTATGGATATTCCATGCCATTCTATCAATCCGTTTACAATCAGGTCTTCCAAATTGTCTCTTCCCTTCAGATTTTGCGACCATCTCATCTTTCCAAGCGTGCCACATGCTTAACCCATCTAGTCTTCCTTGATTTGACAATCCCAATATTATTTGATGAAGATTAAGTCTCTTGTCGCTTCATCCAAAACACGTATAATAGTGACGGGCGTATGGAAGATGACAGAGCCTCCATTTTCCGTTATAAACATAAACAAACATTTCTCTTTCGAATGCCTGAAACGTCGACATTAGTTTAATAAAAATTAGATGTACAAAAATAATCCAGTTTATTATACACTGATCCTCTCCCACGGGGGGCGAGCTCCTGAAAGCCAAAAAGAGAAAATACACCAGCAGCTAACGCGAGAACAATAAAAACAGTGCACATTTTACAACTTTTTTTCCAACAATTATGAAGCAAAATTTCATGTTACACGTCACCTTTTCAAAAAACGAAGTACTTCTGTTTTTATTCGGGTGCTGCTTGGTGAATTTGAGTGGATTCTATGACTTAAGTGAACCTTATTTCACACGCCATCTCGTTTATTCAGCCCAGCTCTCCACGTCATTAACAAGGTTAATCAACATTTTGTTATAATTGATTTTATGCCATAAAATATCTAGTACTGTATTATTAATAAAATTATTTTCTTCTCCTTTTAATCTAATCAGCTTTACTTATTAGAATTATTATTACAAAGACATTAACGTATTCAGTAACAACTTTCCTTTTTATATCAACGTCGTCTACACTTACGTAATGTTCCGATAATCTCCTTGTTGTTACGGTTCTAAATTTTTTATTGTGTTCCTCCTATGCTGTATCTGTAATTAGCCTTCTGGCACTTAATGCAGAACACTAATAATAAAGAATTGAACTAAATGACTATCTGTGGTTCTACATCCCTTAATTGGCCGTGGCCTCACCCCACATGGTAGGTCACTTGATCTGTTCTACACATTTCGTGGGTCTTCTTGGACGAGTGATCAGCCCGTCGGAAGGAAATTGTACTTTACTACACAGAATTCATCCAATCGTTATCACAGATAATAATAATTTTACCTTCCACTTTTATCAACTAAAACAAAATTAAAAAGTACAAATTAAATTAGAAAATAAACCTATTAGAATAACGGAAATTTTTTATAATATTACACATGGACAGTGCGTTTTCATAAATCACGTAGTTTCACTCTCAGAAAGACAATTAGTATATTTAGTACAAATAAGAAACTTCTTAGCACAGTAATCACTCTGTACGATTATTGAGCGGAATCATTTAACTTACCGTTAAAGTTTCATTGACCACATTAGCTACTTCAGAGTCTCAAGCAGATTTTGAACTAGAAGAGGAGGAGGTCGAGGTTCTACTTTTATATTTCTTGTTGCGGTCTGAGATCTGGGACTCCTGGAGGAAGACCTTCGACCTCTGCTCCTGCTATTGTCAACAGTTCCTCCGCACCTTGTCTGACGAGACTTGTTCGAGTCCTGTTCCCTGTGACCAGCCATACTGGGCACCCCTGGACCACTGATTGACACTCCCCGTAACTCGTTCTTGTTCTGACACAAAAGCTTCTTCTGATGCTGTGACATCGGTTCCGACCCCAGGTTCAAACTGGCGTAGTAATTGCTTCCAATGTTTGTCATGATCCCGCCAAACGGAATATTTGCATAACGATTTCTGTAAGAAACAGCGAGAACATTATCAGGTGAACTAATAAGCGTTTATAGTAAGAGCTCCTTGTACACACGTCGTTTAACAGAGTTCTCAATATCCAAAAATTGTAATATTGCTAACTCGCCTATTAACTCGTTAATATCATATTAAAGAAATTTAAGTTCTTGTAATCAGAGTTGGAAATATTAAAATGTACACTATTTATATTTTGTAAACCTCTACCAGATGCCAACAGGTACACACTTCTTTGTACATTTCCGATTATTACTTTATATTCTTTTTAATTAACTCTATACGTTCATTCAACTGTTACGAAATACGCAACCTTCAAGTGTATGAAAGTAATGGTTAGAACTAAGACCTCATTCTTGGCCTAGAAAATAAATAACATTTTAGAGTTTTACGGTTTATTCAGTACCTTTTTTGGAAAATTCTGTAACAGTATATTAAAATAACTTAAGTCATCTTATTCCATGTCCTTTACAATGTATATAATATTCCCGTACCGTCGAAATATTCGATAAAGAACATCATTTAATATTTTAAATGTTAATTATTGTAATATTTTAATATTTAATAAGAATTTATTGTGATTAGACGGACAAGATTTAATATATACTTAAGTCATCTTATTCCATGTCCTTTACAATGTATATAATATTCCCGTCTTTCGACGCCATTTGATGAATGCGGTTGTTAGAGAACATTTGGTTATGTAACAACTTTCTTTCGTGCCTATGTGCTGATATTAATAAAAACAGAAGAAGCCTCGACCTGCGTAGACTCAATACGGCAGAATTTCGAACCGAATTCTTACTGCATATAAGTCTACTGTATTACTGGTGTTGGGAGAATTGCTGGTGGTTTCGCTGTAAAATCACCTTCAGTGGACGTTTTTGTATTGTTTGTCATAAATCACCATGTACAGTACTTAATACAGCCCAATTCCTTAACTTAACTAAACCTTTAAAGTGCCAAGGCGACCGACAAACTGGTTTTTGACAAGAAGAAAGTGGTCCCGATGTGCGAGTTCACATTTAATCCATTTCAAGTACAAACAAGAACACTGACAATTGCACGGTGCGTGGGATGGTTGCGGGCGTCCGGCGTGACGTTCCGAGTTGCCAATTTAAACTAATTTTCCGAGCTTTTAAAACGATAGCACTACACGCTACGACCATTATATCTGCATCAATAATTGACAACATTTAGCAGTCCATCGAATGAGTTCGATGTCTGACCCTCTTCACTCAAAATACGATACGGTTTTTAACGAACAGCTGAAGAAAAGAGAAAGCAGATGGGTTTTGTCACGAACAGCTGAAGAAAAGAGAAAGCAGATGGGTTTTGTCACGAACAGCTGAAGAAAAGAGAAAGCAGATGGGTTTTGTCACGAACAGCTGAAGAAAAGAGAAAGCAGATGGGTTTTTTCAAGAACAAATCGTGATAACAGAAGGTCAGTCTTCGTTCACCGCTCATTATCAACGTTGTCCTAATACGCTTCGATTTGTAGTCTAAAGCGCTAATTTCAAATTACAAAAACAGCTACGCGTGAACAGGAATTACACGATATAGAGTTATCAGCCGGTTTCCGGGTAAAACATCTACTGGCATGACGTACCAAGAAAACGTAGCCCATTCCGGACAGCACCACAGCGAGACGTAACACCTGTCACCGTCGAATATTTGTGGCGCCGAAAAAGGTAATCCCATTGCTGAATGTAACCTGCAGAGCAGTTAATGACGATCACGAACAGAGTCCAGCATACCTTCGTTCTAAACACTATGGCATGGCTACAATAAATGAAACGATGGGAATCAATCTTGGGATTCTCGTCTCGTTTAGCTTTCAGGATTGTGGCCTATAAACTGTTGCTGTTCAGCATTATTTGAGTCAAATTATTAACCTTCGTTGTCCTTAAATCTCGTCTTGCGCGCAATCCAGCTTGTAATGCGTCACACCAGCATATTGTTAGCAGTCACCCACGGACTGTGCTGAAGCATCATGTGAAAATTAACTGATATGTTACTGTTTCCGTCTTTATACACGAGGTTAACCGCGGAATTAAAATCCAACCAACGACCGGGTAGTACGGAGATTCAAATCGCCTTTTCCTGTACGACCCAGGTTAAAGTTTACAAAACCAAAAACTGAGTAACATTACATTTTAATGTTTTGTCTTAATCTTTTCAAAAACTTCCAATCAAGCTAAAAGGAACTCGGGCCAGTGAGGTAATTTTAATTAAATATACCTTTACTCTTAGGCAGAAGATCATGACATTTTTCTTACTTACTTATGGACGAGTAATTGTTATCATTCATAATTAAAACAAAAGAGCGAATGAAACAGGAAACGTAATCAAAGTAATTAAATAAAGAGGAAATAATTCATGGGAGAACGACAGACAGACAGATAGGAGGGCTAGAGGAGAGCTATAAGAGAAATTTTAAGCTAAATTAACAAAAATTGCAAAGGAAATTTGATCAAAGATAAAAGAACATCTTAAGTATTGACTTATAATAAAATATGAACTGTAACAGGATAGAGCTTATCATACTAACGACGTTTCATAAAGGCACTCTTTCATTACAGGCAGCCTGTGTGAATGCAGTTTGAGCAAACAGATGTTTCTCTCGACACCTGAACATATATAACATACCTCGCAGTACTGTGTAAATATTTCGGGTGCAACGAGGACATGCAATTTGATAAATGTCATGCGTCACATATCAAACACATTAAAATACGAGAAATATGCAACGCCGAATATTTCAATGCAAGCAATTCCTTTCAAATGCGATATTATTGTCATACAAACACGCGATTCTACAATACAATACAAGTCTTTTGTATCTTAATATCTTATCTAAAGTATCGTTTATATTATATTTACTCCAA
>NW_019060064.1:269227-281895 GCF_000696155.1 Zootermopsis nevadensis
TCTTGTGAGAAAGCAATGTGTTTTTCTCTGGAGTCTACGAACCCAACGTGTGTGTGTTCGTGGACACGAAACAGAAAGAAATCCGAGGTTAGATTTCTGGAACTTGAGTAAGATGGAAAAGATATAAGATGGCTTAAATAAACACAGAAAGGCGCTGAACTGAATGGTTTGTATTTCTCAAACAATATAAACCTATTTGACAGATAGCAAATTGTGACGTATTTTCATATTCATTATTTTCCACCAGAGATAGAATTTATTATTTGCCCCACATTACTGTACAATTCAGTAATTATAATTAATTATGCATCGCAGATTTCTCCTTAAAAATAATCAACTTAGTCTCCGTAAAAATTTTAAAAGATATTAGCAACAGATACTGCAGAGATACATTACATTTTTAATAAAACCAATTAGAAAAGTCATTAATTAAAAATTCTCTTATTCTCTCAGATCAATGTACTGAATTGCTAACTAGCTTAGTTTAAAAATGTACATAACATCAGAAACTCCATTACAATTATAATTGAGGAACAGGTCTATGTACTAACAAGATAAAAACATACGAAAAGCTGATTCGTGCATTTGTGAATCTAATGCTTTCGCAGACATGAAGTCTTTGTCACAAAATTTAACAGGTGATTTATAATCGTTGATATTCTGGCATGGCACAATCTAAACATATCCTTAATAAGCAACGACGTATTCTCGGAAGATCAGCGGCGTTTTAATCCAACGTTCGGGAGACCGTTTCTGCCTCTACCGTCAGGGCAGATATTAAGGCTTATCGCATTCATTCGGTGTGAAAGATTCAACTCTAAAGATATCCAGAGAATTATAGCAATGCTAAATTAATGGATCCATTGACTCATCACTTTTTTACCTATCGATTTAATCCAATAGTTATCCTCCCATATATTGACATCAACATATTCTGATGTTTATATCACATTCACGTCTAGAACAGCTGCACTACTAATTTAATTCTTAACTGATTCCATTTCGCGGAAAGTTGTTTTAGCATTATTCTCAGAAAATTCTGTGTTCCAGGTTTTCCACTGAATTCGAGTATTATTACCAAAGCCAGATTTTGTTACAGAATCGCCCACGCGTGTTACATTACCCCGCCCATCGCGTCTTCCTTGATTTTAACATCCTAACAATGTTCGATGAACATCTTTACCGTCGCACCACTTAAAATCATTCTGCAATCTAATCAAACTACGCGTTCTGTAACTTTCGCTTTGTGAAACAAACCACTGGACAATCCACGGCTCTCTGTGCACAGCTCAATGTTACAGACTCCAGTTTCTACCTCCCTTTCTCTAGCCATCCATCCAGCTAGCAATTTACGTCCACCTTTCTCTCCGAATGTCTGTCTGTCTCTCGGTGTTGTTTCCAGTATCGCTGTTCAGTGGACACATCAGTTGCGTTAATCACATCAGTGACCAGCTAATTTTGTAGCCAGTTCAGCTGTGAAACAAAACTATAGTAATTTGGGAAGTCCTTAATCAACCTGAGTATAGTCAGAACGTTTATCATTTATTTGTACTCTCAGGTTAAGTATTGGTAGTACAAATGAATTGCTGCAAATTAACTGATTATATTTACGTATTTATTATAAATTCGAGTGTTAGTTAAACATATACAGGCCTAAATAAATATTTTTATAATGCTACATTTAATTCGTGGTTTATATTAATTTGTGTCATGCTCAGAGTATAAATTATTTTATTTATAATCGCATTTAAGTGAATGACTACGCTTTGAAACAAGCTTGGATATATTTACTTGGAGGTTAAAAGAAAATATAAATACGTCTTTAGAAGATAATTTCTCCGTCTTCAAATTTAAGAAGACGTTCGGTTCATTGTAGGCGTTCAAGGAAATAAAACATTTATTCATATGTCTCAGGATAGTGACCAGCGGCGGGCCCTTGTGAACAGAATAATAAGCCTTCAGGTTCAATAGAAGAGACAATAGTCTTACTTTTTTCTTGTTCGTCCCTTCACACAGTTCACTGTCAATTCACTAGAACAGCATGTTTCGGTCCAGTGTGGCCATCATCAGGTTCAATTCCCTGACATTGCCATTGCACTGCTACACTACAGACTAGCAGCTGACCAGCTGAGCTACTCTTAACTTCTCAGAAAGGATTCTGCTCTATAGCGATAATAGCTAGAGATGGCATTGATTAGTTTGGAGAGAACACGTGACAGGACAATGATGACGCCACGCTAATGAAACACCAGGCAACTTCATGTTTAAAGGCAATTAAAAGACCTAATTAAGAATGAGATTCAGTTATACTCTACAACAGTACGATAGCTTGCGCAGGAAAACGAGGTGTCGTCAGTATAATAAACTGTCCAGTGCACAAACTAGCAATTTAACCAGCCAACCAGTAGGTATTCTTCACTGGTATCATTACTTCCGCTACCCATGCGATTAGTTTATGACTTTGCCTTTTCGTAGGCAACTGCTCGTGCTTCTAGCTGGTCATGCTGATGGCCAAAAGCGATGCTTTGTACTCCGCCTTCCACTTCACAATAACGAAGTGTGTGTAATCAAACTTTGCAGTTGTGCCTGCTACAGCGCTCGCTTTGATGTGGTAATGTATCAGCAGCCATGCGCAAGGCCAAGGAGCAAATAGCATATACACGTTACATATTTTTGTGTTTTTTTTTTCATAGTCTCTGGACTAGAGGTGATATCCTTTGGTCAAAACAGGCTTTAGGAGGGGAGGGAACATCATTATGTGGAGTACAGACCTTTATGTGAATGTAACAGTCGTTACCGTGTTCACAAGAGTCCGCCACCAGTCTCTTACCTCTGCCAGAGCCAAGTCCAGACCCCCACTCTGTTAAAGATCCATATTAACATTACTCTCACATGTACGTTTAGTTTTTATTCGCGAATGGTCTCCTCCCATCAGGCTTTCAAATCACAATTTTCTTCTCATTTCTTATCTCCCCCATGCATACTAACGCACCGCTCAGCACATTCCTCTTGATTTGAATATCTTAATTATGAATAATTCACATGTAATTTTTTACCATAATGAATGTGTATCAATGATTTAAAATTTGGAGCAGAGAAATACAAAGTTGTAGATTGATAACGTGAAGGAGGTAGACCACTTGAGAGATAGAGTGGTTGAGGGAAGAATAATATTAAAATTAATATTAAAGGCGTAATGTGTAAGGGAGTGAACTCCCCCTAACTCAGGATATGGTCCATAGGCAGGAACTTATGAACACGAAAATAAAAATCAGGGATCCATAAAATTGTTAAAAACGTCAAGTGAACGATCCAGCTGTTCCTGCCTCACAATTGGTATATAATATCGACGATAAACCCACACGGACTCGGCAATAGGATTTCGAAGATGGTCATACAAACTTTAGAAAACATGTCATGCAGAAAGTGGATTTTGCAATGGAACTTGCCTTCAAAATCAAAAATGCTTTTAAACCTTTAATTATAAATTATAGTCTGCATATTCATAAGATCGCATGAGGGTTCTCAGCGAAAAGGTGTTGTCTATTGCTTTCACACTCCATGATTACAAATCACTTATGCTTAAAGTGGATTTATGTTTACAGATAGGGAGAAGAAATCCATTTATAATCAATTAAAACAGTAAATATCTTACATACAATATCATATAATTTCAGTAATGGCTTCCCATTTAATATTTTGTCTATTAAATATAAATTTCATACGGAAAGTCTGTGCGGGCCTATTATTCATTCTTTGCTTATTGAAACAATTTGAAACGCCCTACTTGTGTTACCAGGTACTTCTGAAACGACAAGTAACGTAAGAGGACTAATACTGATACAAGGTAATCATGCAGTGAAGATAGACCAATTAGCTATAGTTTCACTAATTGATAGATGAAACCTCAGCAAACTCGCGAGGGCCAGATATTAAACACGATACGACTTAAAGCCTCGCTTCAATTAGTGACCGGCAAGTTAGCTCAGCGTTATCCACAATTTGGAGGCACGTATAAGTTAATATGTAAGTCAATTGTTCTCAGTTGGGATTTTATATCATTCTAAAGACGGCGGCTCCATTACTCATAACTTATCGTCGTATGTCTAGAACACATACAAAAAAAAAACAGCTCAGTATGACAATAACACAGGAACCCGAGGTACGTTTACGGATCGGTCGAAACATTGAAACAATGACGACCGTGTGTTACTTATGATGCACGTTTTGTGTGGTCATGGACTGTAACAATTGCTGAAGTTGAGGTGCAGACTAATAATCATATCCGGGATAACCAAAGAATCAGTTCTGATAAAACTGCATATAAAATAAAAATCACATATGGAAAGAAATGGTAAATAAATGACTTACCGCGCAACCAAAAATTGTTTGTTCCTGTTAAATCAATAAACGTGTGCCGATAACGCAGGAGAATAAGATAGAGTCATGTCTAACTGATGTGGTTATTTTGTCAGAATTATAAAGTATAGTATATATATTATTTTTAATTACATTTTGAACTCCACCGTTTGAAATAGCTTAGTGAATACAGACTCCTAAACTATTGTAATCATAACAGACTGTTGCCCAAACCTGCGCACACTGAAATACTACTAAGTTTAACCATTACACTGACGACAATTTAATATTAGCTACACACATCAATGGATATACTGTGTTAGGAATTTGTACACAAACCCTTGAAGAATGAAACAGTCACTCACCGGTACACTTGCCCCAGGTTGTAGTGCGCGTTAACGTGGTTGGGGGAGTATCGGATGGCGGCCAGGAAGTGGCTCTCCGCCTCCTCAGTTCCCGTCATGAGTGTGCCCAGGTTGTTGTGGGCACTTGCGTAAGTTGGCCACAGTCTGCCGAATAATCACAAAGAACACATTTAACTATAAGATATTTTTGAGGTTCTCACGGAGGTGAAGATGTAGGTTGTTGGTGGTCTTCTTGGATTGTAACGAAATGCAGACCTATTGGTGGTTACCAACTTTCAGAGAATGGTTGTCTTCTGTATTGTAGTACCTCGTACTGTGAAAGAAGTTTACTAACGTTTCAGATGTCCTTCTTGCCTCCAACATCAGGACGATGACGTACTCATCGCCCTGATGATGGAGTCAGGAAGGACGTCTGAAACGTTGGTAAACGTTTACCAGATTACACGGCGCTACAACCCAGAAGAAAGCCATACTATTCGCACTCAACGCTGTGTAAACCCAAAATCCTACCAACTGCATACAAATTACACGAAGTCACAAAGCGGAACACCATGCACGACAAAACAATAGAGCGGGTTAAAAGTTTGGTTTAATATGTGTTATTTCATTACTCGGTTGTTAAACAACCGTGAATCAGCGTCTTACGACACTACACTTCTACCTTGGAAATTTCACAGAGTGAAGAATGACTTCACGTATCTGTCACAAACTTAAGGCAGGAACGAAAATAAGAACAGGAAAGGAAAAATAATATTAGAAGAAATATATTTTACGGCACGACAGGCTGTTAAAGTGAAGAGGTCGTGGCCTATTTCAAGGTATAACACTGATATGAGCCTGTGGGGACGGCTGAAGACATTCTCAGTCAGTTTGATCAGTAACAACTACAGTAGAAAACGGATCATTTGTTCTGATTTTCCGAAAAAGGTTCGTAAAAACTAGAACAATATGTAGAAGACTGCATTACATTGATGAACTACTAAACAATCTCCCACTGGACCAATTCAATAGACTAAACCACACTCTGTCGATGCCAAATTAAATATCCTATTATTCGGATTGGTTCTATTTTAAAAGTCCCTAAAGCAAATCGCTTTAGAACAATGCGGAGTTAAGTACTCCATTGTTTAAACTGTTTGATCTATTCGTCAGTAAATTCTCATGCATGAGAATACACGCAGCCTCCAATTGGACCTACAAAACGGGAGACTACTCCTGAAAAATGTGACCAAACCAAAGAGGAAGGGATAGCTGGCTTCTAAAATCCGCAGAGGAACACAGAAATGTACACAGAGCTTTAGAAGGAAAACTACTAGGGAGAATTAGAATTAGATGGAAGGATTACAAAATAAAATCCACAGAACTGATAGCTTGTTTGGAAATTAATGATACGGTAGCTAGCCACTGGACCCTATCCTTAACCAAATAAATCCAATATACACCCTGCAACCCTAATTAGAGATCCACTTTAATATTATCCAACAATCTACGCCTAAGTAGGATTTGAGATTTTTACGGCAGTGATTCCACGTGCGCGGATTCTTTATCGTCCTGAATTACATTTTTGTCAGATTAAATGCAATTTCTGTGTAGCCTGTAATTCTGGACTTTCGCATAGCGTGTCTTCTCGAACAATGATCGTCTGCTGTATTTAGCACTCGCTGTACTAAAATAGTGGTAAAGGCTACCCTGAGGAAGGGGAGGGGAAGTTACTAGCACGAGAAGAAAAGATTTGCACAGCTAGTTATATGGCGAATAATATCGGAGATCGACACGATACAGACAGTTTTCATGGAGCACTAATGATCTCTTGTGGGTGTTTAATTGCACTTCATTTTGTGCAGGACGAGCGACCGGTCAGAGAAAAATTGTCTGTGATAACTTCTATAGAATATAATGTACTTAAAACTGCAAATACGTATGAAAAAAAGATAAGCCAGCTGATGTAACTTAAGAAAATATGCGAACTATAAGTGAAGATTCCAATTACACCACTTCTTTGAGTTTAAATTTCTTCTTGTTTTGCTAAGCCTCGTGTCGCGGCCGCTTTGGTATTAGCGGACTCGAATCATCCGTTTTGCTAGTGGAGAGTTTATTAAAACATAGTAAAACACTAGTCTTTGTTGGTTCTTAAGGGTTAGATCCCTCAGTCTTTACTGTAACTATTACCTAATACGAATACAAGTATTTATAACGTGTTACCATATAAATATCACACATTACGTTCCTGAAATCAAAAATGTTCCATTTTATTTTCCAGTTTACTAAAAACACGTGTTGCACACTGAATGATTCCAGTGTTGCTTCAAACCCAAAAGTTTATACGGACGCTATGTTGGTATTATTGATTGCAGGTAGTTATGAGTTGTTTAAATGGAAAAGTGTCCATTGCCACTATCTTTGAAATGGCTTCAAGAAAATCAAATCAGTTGTCTATGCATAATAGGATTCGGTTTATACGAAAGGGAGGTAGGTTGTTAGATGGTGAACAGGTTGGGGGGACCACTCCATGGACGGCGACCTTGGCGTGGTTAAGAGGGCTTGCGTGTCTCTTTGATCCTAAGGGAAGCACAGACGATGGGCTTTACGATCAGAAGGGCCAGACTAATGGCAGTCCACTGAGAACTAAATCGCCTGTTTCACTGGACAGACGACTTTGGTCAGAATAACACACGATCAATACACATTTAAACGAACATGATATTCTGCTCCGAAAATAGACAGAGAATCTTGTTAAGTACATACTTATTTAAAAAGAGATTATATAAAACTATTTAAATTCATAAGTGGCGGAGACCTACATATCAGAAGATTATTAGCTTCAATATCCAGTTGTAGATGAAAATGGGCGTTATTCGAAATGTTTTAAAGTGAATTTATGTGAAAACTGCTTCCGTTGCAAATGTAATCCAATATTAACCACACGTAATTAACTGTCGCTGAGAGGAACGTGCTTGGTCCTACAAATTTGTTTAGTATTGTGTGTTTGGAGTGCGGGATTAAGAAATGAATTAATTATACAAAATTATTTCGAAAACAAATTTATTTAGAGATCTGTATCACGTTTCCGAGAAAAGTAAATAACATGTTATTTAAAGGAATCATTTACTTTATTGAATTCTGAATAGGAAGATGGAACAGAATATTTAGACTGTCTCGGACATTAAGAAGCTGATTAAATGTTGTACTGGAACAAAAAATAAAACTGCTGTCCAACAGATCCCAGCAAACATATGAAACCACGTACCGAAAGAGAAGATGTATTTAGTTTCAACATGATGTAGTCTCATTGCTGATTTTGTAGCAGACCTATTCTTACGGCACAAGTGATTTTGATATAAACGTACTCCATGTGTATTATTTACCTTCCGCAGAGCACATTCGACAATCCTAAAAACGTATTATTTCAATTCCGTCTTACGCCATATATTTGTTTAGACTAAATCCTTTCTGAGATGCAAAAACAATTGGATACATCTTTTTCAACTAAAAAAAATAATATTGCAGAACTGAAACGGCAGTGTAGAGATACATAAAGCCGAGACTTGCACTGAGCCAAGAGAATTTGTAACCAAATCGGGCATTACCATTGCGTTCTGCTGAAGTTACTAACGCCATAAGCGATCTTCGGAGAAGTGCTTGTTTCGTACGCCAAACATCTGTACAGTCGGAGGTTACAATAAGACCTTGTTTCCACTGTGACAAAGCTCGTTTAAAATTCATGAGATAAAATTGCTGGAGTATAGGGACAGAATGGAAGAAACTGCAGAAAATGTGGGTTGGGGTGTAGTAAGTAAAAGAAATACAAAATGAAAGAAAAACAGAGAAATACGTATTTATATAAGCCACCAGAGAGTATGTTTCTGACGGAGACAAAAAAGGGCGAATAAAGACGAATACAGACTGGTACAAGTAGACTCGCGTGTGACCCCTATCTCAAAGAGGGGTAGAACTTTTCGATTGTTACTCATGCAACGGAACTGAACGTAGATGCATCACAATACTGTGAATTTTTTTTATCCTATTTATTTAATCAAAAATACTTAAAAACATGATCATACAAACTAAATTTTATCGAAGAATTTTAAGAACAGTACTAGCTACTAAAATCCATTGAGCAGAGTTCTTCTGCAGAAGCTGACAGTCGCTCAGGTAGCCAAGAAATTGTCGGCTTCTTGTGAAATCCTAAATTCATTGCATGTTCTTTATCCTGAGGCAAACTAATCCAGTCCACACCCTCATAATACCCAAATTAAATATCCCTTTGTACGTTAGTGGTAACTATGTATACCATCTGAATGTAGGTTACAGCTATAATGTATATTTGGGCTAAAGAACAAACATTTTCCTAAAGTAATTAATGTACTTACATGAGTAACAGTTATGTGTTGTACATCCCTGGAGACAAGAACTACGTTTCTAAATTCAACGTGAGTATTATCTTTTAAGTTAAGTCAGCAGAGACATAACTAAAGTCTGTAATAAGAGAGATGTTAGTGGAATACGTGTGTTGACAGACAGTCTCTGTGGACGGCACAGAAGGAAGACGTAGCTATGTCGATAGTTATTACAGCTTAATGCTAATGCGAGTTTGAAGTAGGTCAGATATGTAGAGAAGTTGTAGGTTACAGATAAAAGTAAGATAGTGAGACAGAAACGTCTGGAAAGTCTAAGTTTATTATAGATTTTGGTGGTTCTAGTGTGCCAGACAGAATTGGGTCACCAGATTTTGTGCATTTTGTAGACGATCTAGATATCTATGTTCAACCAGCCACCAAAACACAAGGGTCATAAATACTGCTGACAAAAAGAGTCCTGCACAGAAGGTCTCAGATTATAAGACTGTTCGGGTGTTTTGAATAATGCGTATAGCTGAATAAAAATATAATAACTTCGTATCAGCATCCTGGAAAACACCTCAATGCCACATATGTACAAAAAAATGTAGCCTCAATCACAATCATTAAATACACTGTACAAAGGACAACACTGATTCGATATTATGGGAACAATTAAGCCTTCTAAATGATTTTACAAAAGCATTAATGCGCTTTATAATCTCTCCTTGTCGCTTAATGGCCAAGGTGTTGATATATCTAGGCGGATATGGGTGATATAAGTGATTTGTTATTAATTAAGTTGTTACCAAAATCGAATTACTTTAGTTATAACCACCCTCTGGAAACAATCCGTTTAACCACTCACAAAAAACACTATCACGAAATGTTTTAGAATATTTAACTGTAGCGTCAATCCACTATGTAAAATGATTACCTGTACCACAATTGAATTTAAGGATGGAATTTCGCCAACTTAATGTTTCTAGATTCCATAGTTAGCTATTTGTAATATGTGAGTGCTAAAGCTGTTTTATTTAATTAATCTTTTATGATCAGGGCCTTCACCGGGAGACGTGTAGTAAAATTATGCAAAGTATGTCTGTAGAAAGAAATATTATCTTTTTTAAAGTGCGGTGATAAGCTATAAAGTCACGTGGATAAATAAAAACGCCACCTAATAAAAGAATATGTCTGGAACTTCTATTCTTCAGGGAGTAGCGTACCAAACGGGAACACGACGAAGCAGTAATCCAGAATAGCGTACAGTCACCAGGTATATTGAACGTCATTACAAGCGAAACTTTAATATAGGGTCTGTGTAATATAATTTCTCTCTTCTTTAGGTTTAAGAGTTCTTTAATTGCAATTGCCAAGGCACTGTAAATATGTGACTGTTCTTTCACTACTAAAATCTTTACAGTGCTAGTAAAAACTGAATAATTATGTTTTGGAAAAAAGACTGATTGGGACTGGTATTTCATATTAAACAATACAATCATGTTTAAGTATGTTACGTAAGCTATTCACATACAAAACCTTTTAAGAAATGTTCACATAAAAGAGACAGATCATATATGTTTAACTACTTTCCTGATAGTATACGGATTTTTATATTAATTTAATTTATAGAAACTTCTTATGTCTACTTCGTTGTAATAATATGACAATTTTATGAATAATTCAAATACCTTTCTGGCAAGTGATCCTACAATTCATTTTCACAGAAACAAATCTACTGACATTACTCATTGCCTAGTAACTTTAACTGGATTACCATGAGTTTGTTTCGCGGAAACTCACCCTCTGATCCAAAATATAAGAAACCCATTAGGAAAATTGGATTGGTAATTCTGAAGAGCTGCCATAAAATCGATCGTTATCTTGTTTTAAACTTTGAAATTAACTGACATAAACTTTCAAGACTCTGGACACCAGATTCCTTTAAAAACAAACTCTGTAGAGTGTAATTTATAACCGATTAAATTCTTATCATTGGAATGTCTCTATTCATCTTCTCATTTGATCTTTATTTTATTAAATTTCGGGATATCATTTCGGTAGGAAACAAAGAGTGTTGTGACAAGAAAGTTCACAAACTTTATTTCTCTCATGGCACTGGAAGTCATTCGGTTCCAGTAAATTCAATTTATTGTTCTCTCACGACGTATTTCCTCAGCGCTAATGTTCCTATGACTTACTTAAAAAACTAAACTTTGGACCTCGTAAGCAATACGGTGTTCCTCGGTTTCGTGTACAGAAGTAATGACCAGGATATAACTTGAACGGCCTTTCAAACTAGTACTATTTATAGAGTTCCTCTTTCGAAAACAACATTAAATCTTTATCACGCATTGTTGATACAACCGAGGAATTAAAGAATGTCGTCCAGTTATTTATGGATAGGTTAAATTCGGTGAATAAAGTCACTTCTATTTATCATTGTGATTCACAGAAACGCGCGTTTAATACCTTGAAGGCACATGTCAACATTATTCTCTGCTTATCAACCGAAAAGTTTGAATCAGTCCACTGCTACGTACATTTAAGGGGCTAAATATTCCACAACACTGCATGTTAAGTCTAATATTATGTATGTATTTACAGATTTCCGTCTTCTGGGTTGTTGCGCTGTGTAGTCTGGCCCAGTTTAACCAACGCTTCAGAGGTCATGCTGCCTCCGTCATCAGGGCGATGAGTATGAAGATTTCTGTCTTCTGGGTTGTTCTGAAACGTTGGTTGACATCTACCAGACTACACGGCGCAACAACCCAGAAGACGGAAATCTTCATACTCACCGCTGTGAGAACCTCAAGTCTTACATATGTATTTACACTTAGGCGTAGTTTCATCAGAGTCAGTGAACTTAGAATTTTGGTCTCTGTAATAATTCAATACAAATTATTAGCTAAATTGATATCTTCAGACACGAAAATTGTCTGGAATAAACGATATCTTGTCTGCTGACATCGCCACTTCGTGTTCGGCGTGGTTTACTTAAATATTCATATATAAAACAGTCCTTTTTACTATGAAAATTTTTAAATAGGTGTAATAAAACTGTTTCTCATCCAATAAATTATTCAGTGTCAAATTTTCTCACGCATGTGTCATAAAATGTCCCTCTCGGAACTCAGATAAAGAACTGAACAAAACAAAAAATAAATCAGAACAAAATGAAATGCACTCCAATTGATCAATTTCGGATTACCAGTGGCGGATGCATCACGGCAATACAGTATTTCTAGTAGAACTTTAAGAGATTGGTTCTTACGAAAAGACAAGACTCCTGAAAGAAAGCGTGAAAAAAATATCATCCGAAGTTCAACTGTAGAATAACTTTAAGAAAGGGCATTACGCCTACAGCAGGTAGGGTTTGGTTTGACTAGGAAGCAAGTTCGTTCGTTTGTTAGCATTTAAAATCTGCGAAACTTAACATACGCCGCATCAAATTAAGAACGTAACAGCCTGCGAGGATGGGTGCTATGTTTTCTTCAGGAAGTTCCTGTTACTGTTATATTGACGCCATCAAAGCTTACAAGTACTGTTGACGCTTGAGACCCGTTTCAAATGCAACACCCAGCATATTCACTGATTTTAGGGGGGG
>NW_019060064.1:281921-308099 GCF_000696155.1 Zootermopsis nevadensis
AATGACACTTGACAATTTTAAATCTTGCTGTTAAATTTGTAAAGTAGCTCAAATTGAGCACAAAAATATATTGCAAGGATTCCATAGCATTAATTAGTTACGATCTACGAACGTCTTGTATTCATGCTTTTTTTTTTAAAGAATTCTCCCTTAGCCTGTGCAATTATGTTATACAAGTTGGCACTTGTTTCATAACATATACAGAAAAGCATTCTGATACTAGCACTGATACGGCCCAACTGTGCCAACACGAACTACACTAGAAATGTAATACAAGTTGATTTCTCTCCCAGTTTGTCTCCCGTAATCTCTCTTGACCTTTGCCTCATTCTCTTACGTCTCGCTTTTTATTCCTTCTTCCCAAGAGTTCTTTTATGTTTTCTGTTGGATAAAATACATCTCTCCCCTTGGCCTTCCTCTAGCATTCGCGGTCCAGCGCCTTTGCCATCACCACGTTCGCACAGAAGCTCTAATGGAGTCGTATCTCTTCTCCCAGATCAGCACTTCACAGCGCGGCCGCGTTTCCCCAGACAACTGCATAACACTTCACCATTCCGCTTCCGGAGGTCTAAATTAGGGGGGTTGTTTTAATTGACCTTGAATAGTTTCATTGAACACCAATAAACTAAAGCAGAATCATGAAATAATCTCAGATTTACGAGTATTAATCATTTGGAGTGCGAAGTTAATCGAAATAAGCAAACAATTAAAAACACAATTTAGACCTGAGAAATAATCCGTTTTATTACATTAATGAATCTATTAATCTTATTTAGGAAAATAAGGGCTGTTTATTCTGAAAATCATACGAATTCTACAAACACACTCAGTAGGCAAAACTGAATGCTAAAGCAGGCGGTACACACAGTTACCACCGTGTTTAGATTAAAACAAACTGTTTAACTACGTCTGTATATACTAAGGCACGAGTGATAATCGTTTGAAGCGGGAAATTAAAGTAAATAATATTTTAAATTGCAAATCTTACCTCAAAGAGAGCACAAAGAGTTTCCATTACGAAGATCAAATGGGCAATACTGTTTAGGGTGAACATCGCTGTTTATTTTCTGAATTTCACAAGACCCATGAATTCATTGTGTGGATAAAATACAGAGTGGATTGATGTTGAAGCTTTTGGTACAAGGTTACATAGTCATTACATCTAGTACCGAGTTTAAAAATTAGCGGAGCTTGAATCCAGCATTGCATACAAGTTCGTGACGTCAACTAGAAAGAAGGATCCATTATGCCATACATTGTGAAAGTATCTGTAACTGCCACATTTAAATGTAACAAATAAATTCGGACTTGCATAACTTTGCCTCAAACTATATATCTCGTTTCTAGCATCAGCATTCGTGTCCTCATTTTTAGATAGCATTTCTGCTGTTCTTTTGACGACCTCTTTGACTGACGAATGAAAGTCCCTTCCCGTATCTACCTGACACCAGTCATGACTTAACTTCCTCTCCTTCTGCATGTGTCATTAAAGAGAGTTTTAATTGTTAAGCCCCTGTAATCGACAGTCACTGCTTTGCCTTTCGTGATACTTCTGTGGACCATTATAACAGAAAACGGGAACATTTTCCAATCTTCTTCTTGCATTCTGCACATACTTTAACAAAAAAGAAAACTCCATCGTACACTGGCTTAAGCGTAGACACAGTCCTACAGCCAAGACGTTGAAAACAGAGCCAGTGCAGCGATGGCAAGACCTCGCCTGACATCGAAAGGAATCAAATGGACAGTATGGAAACATCGCGTCACAGCTGACACCAAATAAAATACGCTTACTTTCAGGTTCTTTCGATCAGGTGATAATAATAATTAAATGTAAGCAGTAATGAATTCCCTGCAGAAAAGTACTGCAAACATTTCCTTCGAATATCTGAAAGATAAATTAAGGATTTATCTCGAATTACGTTACTATACGATTAATTCTTTCCTTTTATATTTGTGTCCTCACTTTATATGTTTTCCGTTCTGGTTCTCCACATTTGTCAATTTCCCCACATCCCTAACTTCAAAAACTTTTTCTTCCTTGTATGGAATTATTCCATCATGTTCTTGGTCTCGTTCCAAAATTCAAGCCACGCCAATTTTCCTTATTTCGCATGCAGATATACACACAAGCTTTCATAACACCAACAAGTTTCCTTGCCCCTCTTAAAGTGTGAACAAATCGACTGATAATCATTGTATATCTCAGTACAGAATATTTTGTCTTCTGTACGCTTTTCTGAAAACGTAAAGCGAAAGAATACATATAGGAAACAACAATTTTGAATACTGTTGTGTGCAGGTTAAATACTTGGTCTCTCATAATAATGTAGGAACGTGGATAGAGGCTGTTTGAGATCATGAACCTAAGAGACAAGAAATAACATGAGACTAGAATAAACGCAAATCAGGAACTTCATAAAATATTCTCTTCACCAGATATAAGATAGGTGGATTTTATGTTTCGAGCACGTAGGATGCATGAAACAGATGAAAAATCAATACAAAATCTTAGTCTGAAGACCTGAAAGGAAGGGACCCTATAAGTGACCTAGTCGTAGATGGGAGGATAAAGATGAATCTTAAAGGTTTGGGCTACAGGATGGGGACTAGTGGCGAAATCATCCGGAGTTCGGGTTCCATAAAAAGGGGAAATATCTTGAGCAGTTTAATCAGTTTGAAGATTTCTGTCTTCTGAGTTGTTGCGCTGTGTAGATGAATCGCCCTGATGACGGAGGCAGTATGACCTCTGAAACGTTGGTTGACATCTACCAGACTACACGGCGCAACAACCCAGAAGACAGAAATCTTCATACTCTGATGACGGAGGCAGTATGACCTCTGAAACGTTGGTTGACATCTACCAGACTACACGGCGCAACAACCCAGAAGACAGAAATCTTCATACTCTGATGACGGAGGCAGTATGACCTCTGAAACGTTGGTTGACATCTACCAGACTACACGGCGCAACAACCCAGAAGACAGAAATCTTCATACTCTGATGACGGAGGCAGTATGACCTCTGAAACGTTGGTTGACATCTACCAGACTACACGGCGCAACAACCCAGAAGACAGAAATCTTCATACTCTGATGACGGAGGCAGTATGACCTCTGAAACGTTGGTTAACATCGACCAGACTGCACAGCTCAACAACCCAGAAGACAGAAATCTTCGTACTCACCGCTGTGAAAACCTCAAATCTTACCGATTATCAGTTTCTTAAGAAGTAGTCTGCTACACGGAGTTAAACATCTGTTATTATTTACTACATACCACCACAATATTTTATTTCTACGCCATAAAAATTAAGTTTTAGTTATAGTAACAAGTGTAGTTGTATTTTTGATCAGAATTAGATTGGCCATATTTTGAGTGGTTAGTTACACGCTTCGGCAGCCTTATACACCCACAAAAATATCTCAGTTACCAGTAAATAAGAGGCCAAGTTGACCAGGGCTTTGCTGAACGTGAAGAACCTGACTTAGTGAGGAATCGAACCCCTGTTCTCTTTCCCGTAGCTAGTAACGTAACCCAACATCGTCTTCTATGCGTAATTACCTAATACCTCTCACGCCCAAGAATTTACCACACATAACAGTTTACTCATCCATGATCTGTCTACGTTAATGTTCTTTATGACGTGTAACATAGATAAATTGTTGTAGGTATAAGATAATATCCCTTGTTTTATTATTAATTCGAGGACAACGTAGGAAGTGTTTGCGAGAAAATACACAACAACAACAAAACACAGAACTTCATTCCATAAAGTAAAATAACAAATTATCCTGTAATTTATCAGGACATGTCTTCTTTCCTGTTTGCCTCTTTTTAGAGGGAACACGTCATCCGTATTTCTAACGGCTGGTGCCTGCGTATTTTAGGTGAGCTACACGTGTTCTCGGCGAGTCTGCACGGCTGTGCTCCCGAGAGCCATGTTAATTGAATGGGAGTGTTGTGCCTGTCAGAGACGGCCAGGAAGACACTGGCGGTACTCGAAATGAAAACCCACTTCAAACTAAATCTCCTCTGCGTTCTGCCCCCATATATACAGTGTTTAAAGATGAAACGTTGTTCGGTACCAGAAAGCATACCATTTAGAAATGTACACACAGTTAAATAACGTTAATTTTGGGGGGCAAACAAAATAAGTTTGTGAAGGTCAAAATATTTCAAATGTGAATAAACACAAATAATAAACCAATATGGGGTTACATCGTCCACTCACACGGTCTTATCAAAATATTTTCCTCGACGATCTAATGCAAGGTGCTTGCAAATTGTGATCTTTAGTTAAAATAAGAGACTGCACTCCATAAAGCAAAACCAAACTTGGTGGTTCGTGTGGTCACAGGAATAAGATAAAACCCAACTAAAATTCTATTGCCGACTCTCATACTTACATATATGATTATCATTAACTGTTACAAATGCAGACTTTCTTTGGAGGGATAATCGACAGAGTTACACGAAATTGTCGCACATTCGCAACAGTTATCGACTGTCTTGAAACCTTGCAGCGCGATAATCTTTAAATTACTTAATTTTTAAACAATATTAAAAAATACGCTATTTTACTAATCCTGCGTTATCAAGTTTCGTCTAAATTTTCTTCTTCCTTGTATATTATTATTGTGACTATACAAGACTAGAATAATAATAATAAAATGGATCTTACAGAAGTATAGTGCGATGAGGTCGAATCGATTTAAATGAATTTTGTTAACACTTAAAGAAAATCTTAATTGTATGGAAGCTTGGGATCTGTTGGCCAAATGTGTAACTAAAAAATTTCGAAACGTAACGTTGCAACAGGACTACAGTCAGTTTGTCGGTAACCCAGTTCGTCAGTTACTAGTCAGTATGACGTCGGATTGTAAGATGAGGTAAACACCAAATGAGACACAGAGGTAGACAGACGCTCCTTTGTGTTCATCTCATTTTATATTTAGTAACTATTTAAGTAAAATTCAATTCCTTCAAACTACTTCGTAAGTTTGTGTTTTATCTCTGATCTAAGAAATTGATTACAGACATGTTTTAAGCTTGGCAAGCAGAGACTTTACAACTGAGCGGAAATTAACTTTATTCCAATTTTGCTGCAAAATAAAGCCTTTTGTTTTCCTTACTTGATCCTGTGATTGATACCGAAACTCTAAGACGAAAGACTGAATGAGAGAAAGAAAGAGAGAGGGAGAGAAAGTAAGACAAAATTTACTGCCTGCGCTGGAAATCATGTTACCACCGGAGCTCCTCTCGCTCTGTATGAGGAATTCAGCAGTGCTACCTAGCTTACAACTCAGGACTCAGCGAATCCCTCACAAAGCACGTATATAACTTTGCCTTATAAGTTTATATTGCAACAGAAACATAGCGGGATTGAAGCTTTGCGGTATGAAATTAGTTACCTTAACAAGAAGAGACATTGTGTACAGAGTATCGGAGAACCATTCTTAATTTTGTAAAGAGAATTCTGCTTGTGGGCAGTACCATAAGACACCAATTTCTTTCATTACTGTATTATTCTTTGTAGGAAGAATATTCTGTTTCATTCATTTATTTATTCACGGTCTATTTAATGACGCTATTGATAACTGTAAATACGGAAGAAGTCGTGGCCGAATATAAGTAGCATCATACCACTTGTAAGTCCCCCAATAAAATCATAAAATTCACAACCATCAAACTATGACATAAAAAACTAACGAAAAACTCTACCGGTATTCGATCGTAAATAATCAGGAAAACGATGACAAACCTGTCAGGATTGCCGTTGTGAGGTCCGAAATTTGAACCCGGGACCTCCCGAATATGGATATGGACTTCTAAGCACTCGGAAGCGACTTTCGTTCGAAGCTATTCCAAACCAAGTAGTATGAAGCCTTGTAAATACCCTCAAAGTAGCTTCTCCTACCCGGACCTTGAGTTTGTGTCATGCCTTCATAACAAGGACAACTTAACGTACGCAATGGTATTCAAGAATAAGGTTATTAAACTGTATAGAACAAAATATTGTATTATTAACTAAACTAATCGCTAATATTTTAAACATTTTATAGGGGAATATAATGTAATCACTGAAGTGGGCTTTGTGGGCACCGTCGAATGGATATGACCTATAAGCAGCGACAAAAGATTTCCCAACTTCAGCGAGGCTCTTGCTAACTGAAGGAGAATACAGGCCTCTGCGTGCTATTGATGCAGTTCGTCAGTGAGCCTAAGTGGTCTCGCAACACAAGCTGGCAGAAGGCTTAGCAACACTATTAAAAATCAGTTCTTCAGCGCAAAGTGGAAATGGTTGTAGTTTGTATGCGCACAGCCATTTTATACGTCCTGAGATAGGTTCTTCGGAAACGTGTTATTATAATGCCTTCAGTAATTCCCTCACCAAGAAAATATATTTCTTATTCCTGCACATTTGCTTATGCTCTGTCTGCCTGGAGGTAAGAGACGATGGATATAGTATAGCCTAATGCATTAAGCAATCTATGTATTAATATATCTCATAATATTTCTGAAGTTTATTCTCACTGTCAGTGTTACTGATATTTATTGTGCGTGTGCATTTTAAAGTTTCATCCTTAGTGTCACAGCTAGGTTCCATTTTTCCAGCCTGGCATCTTTCAGAAACTTTTAGGACAGAGTCCTTAACTATTTTTTCTTGTTTTATTACTCAAGCTCACAATAAACATTTACAGTCTGCCAGGTAATGTATTTACACAATTTAATTTAATACGGGCCCAAACAACCCTAGACACTGACGTCTTTCTAAACCCACACACACGCTGTGTACTAGGAACATGTACTGCCAACAAAACGTGTTTCTGGTAGCAGGAATCTTTTTTTCTGTAAAGCAGAATGGCACAGTACTAGTAAAGATGTAAGTGGACCACAAGTTTCACACTCCCTGTGTAAAATGTCAATAAAGTTTTAAATCGAAACTCACTGATTCAGAAGGTAAGTGTAAGCACGGACAGGCAGACATGGCCTTCCATAAACTTCTTTATGCTCTACAGATATAAATAACAGTTTCCATGAAATACCTCCTCAGCGAACAATGGCTGCTATCGTGTCTATGATATTCGAAACAATGTCGAATTAATCTGTCGGACAACAACAACGATAGCAAAATATTTCATCACAATTTCTGTTAGATTAAAAATTACTTCATTATCTTTTTTATGGTATTTTAATTATGAATTTGTAATTATTCGGAGAATTTCTGTATACCGTTCTCAATTTCTTCTTTCACGTGAATATAATTACAACCTTTTCACTTGGATAATTTCCAATTCACATATTATTTTATGTAAATTAAAGTAAATATATTTTTAATTTTGTTTCAAACTGAAATACCGGTTAAATTTCTATAAAGCCCATATGTCATTAAGGAAAATTTGTATTTTGCATGGGGTAAAATGTTTTTGAAAACATCTAGTTGCTTGCATTCACAGAAACTCGTTAATTATGACCTGGAAAAGTGGTGTGAGAGCTTGCTTTACAACCAGACGCTCTTATACGTTTTCATTAAGAGGCTGGCCTTTGTATTTAAATACATAAATACTAGAAGTAAACGTTTAACGGAAACTAGCATTTAGAAATCGTGTTTTGGTTCAAGTAATGCTAATATTCGGAACATTGGTACAGGTGTCGAACTTTCACTTCCAAGGGCAACTCATGCTTTCTCGAAAACCAAAACGAATCATAATTAAAAACAACTTGAAAGTCAGTAAGAACTTGGATTAGCTATATGAACCGCAGGTAATTTCAACACCAGCGAAGTGCTAACCTATAATTGCGGAAGTTTGCAACACAAGTGTTAGAAAAAATTATAAGGCAATTATTTTCCCGAAGTTTGAGTTCATTTCCTAAAACTGATTTCTCTATTCACCGCAAACATTTATAAACCGCCCCACTTCGTAATTCTTCACACCAGAGTGGGCATTTGCTCCTAATAAGCAAGCCAGACAAGGGCTGAACTAAAGAGACAGCACACTCGGCACTCCCATGAGGAAAACTGCATACAATAGCGTACCAATTATCCGATCTAAACGGGACCGAAGGATGGTCGGATAATCGAAAATTCTGGATAATACGAAAGACCAATGAAAAAGGAGATTCTAAATATCAACTTAATTCATTAAATGAAATTGTAAAGAAAACACAATACAGCATCAGATAAAAGAATTCACAAACTAAAATAGCCTTAACCTCAATAAGGGCATTATTCTCGGAAACAATGATTCGACAATCATATGGCATTCGAAATTGATATCAATTATCCATAGATATAAATACAAAACCATCAAAACAAGGCCAATTTTTTTAAACTGCTAATTAAAGCTGTCAGTAAGAAGCACGCGTCCGATACTTGGCGGATCTCGGTCGCTTTATGTGTCCGGAAGCGTTGCTCATTTTATAAATGCGCGAGTAATTGACAATTTTAACAACTAATACGACAGATCTGCCATAAAATAAACCACAACCAAGGTATCTGATATTCTAATAACAAACATTTCCAGGCGTTAATTAGAGAAAATGTGTTTATTTAATTCAAATACAAGGTAATTAAATTCTATAATTATTAATAATTGCTGGTAATTACTTTTTTATAAATTCGACCTTTATATCAGCGATTCTGTTACAAAATTATGATAACAGCTAATTTTTTGCTGTTGTTTCTTTTCAATATTAACACGATGTTACATCGATTAACCACAAATAATTATTATCACTTGCGTAACGAAATTTTAAACTTGCCCTTTGACCTTGGTTTGACATTTACCTAAAACGCGGCGCATAATTTAATTACCCATATAACGTACAGCGTTACACCTGCAACAAACCATTTTATCCACAATTGTTCCTGAATGATCTAAGAAAATGTCTGCTTCAGGAGACTGTATCTATAACAAAAGTGTATTTTGCATATTACAATTATTTATCGCTCGGAGCATTGACGTATGTCTGAGTTTTTCTGTGTCCTGTATCAGAAGATACCTTACAAAGAGACGAATGTAAGACAATATTTCTCGAAGTCTGAACATGACCAGAAGTACACCTATTTGTAGTGCACCAACAGAAATTAAACTTTATGCTGTATCTGTCACTTAATTACAGCTCAACCAGAGCAGCGGAATGAAGATACGAACGAGTCTGCTAATTAAAGACGTGGTTGTAGATTCTGCTGAACAGACAAGGAAGTCGATACGATATTGAACTCTTGCAGCAAGTAATTCTAGAAGCAGATGGAACGTAAACTTAACTGTCTGAACACGTTATGCACAGCCCACAGGCTTAATCCGAATTTGCTGTGTAGAAAATTGAATAGATACAGAGACTTGGGAAAGAAGTAAGTTGTATAACGTGTACGAAATGACTAAGTCAAGATCACGAACTTCAGAAGAAGCAAGCTCCCATTAAGGTTCTTTCAACCGAGATTCAGGTGTTGCAGAATTTTAGTCCAGCTTGGATCCGATAAAATAGTCCAACTAGAAAGAAGTAGAAAGTTTCCTAGCGAAATTTGCACTCACCGAAGCGCCTCTCTGTAATGTTTAGTAGCCAGATCCAACTGTCCTGTGTCCCTCAGGAAGTTGGCGAAGTTGTAGTGGAGCTTGGCGTTGTGTGGTAGCGCATTCAGACCCGCCCTGGAACACACACACACACTGCAATCAGCTCACCACTGCTCGCCCTGTCCAAGTGCCGTGGAGATGAAACACCATTCTTTGACGAAATGCGATGAAGATGATCTCACCTGATGAGCGCCTGTCGGGATGCCCAGTCCTTGTTTCTGGCCACAGTTCGTCCGCAGAACACGACGAGCAGTACGACCCCCGCACACAGCAGCAGAGGTCTCTGGCGCAGAAACGCGCCCCAAAGCAACTGGGCGCCATACACAAGCAGCAGCACCATCCCGAGGCTGGGCAGAGAAACAACGCCTCTGAACTCATTTAAAGGCGAAACGTAATCCTTGTTTTCTGAATAAGTGAAAATTACGACAGAGTTTTACGTTCGTGGCTGTTGTCCCAATCGAATGTTCCAAGGTAAATACAAACAAGCTTGGCACTCACGGGAAGGCACGAAAGTTTCTCGAGGAACCAGAAGCTCCACAGATAATTACGATACACCAAATAAATCTTTCACGAAAGCAACGAGCCGGCTGTGTAATGTGTATTCACCTGGGGATATAGAGCACTCTCTCCGCCACCACGAAGCCCACAGTGACCACGAGGTTGGCTGCTGGTAGAAAAGGCAGCACCAGGAACAGGCCTCCGAGCAGCAAGGGCGGATGCCTCTGTTGCTGCAAATAAGCCAAATTATGTAGGAAATTAAATTTTAGACGTTTCAGAGGAGGTGAATTGAACTAGCAAATTCCCTCTCTCATTATAGTTATGATGGTATGGGCAGATAGTCATTGACCCTTCGGTATTAGCACTGTTACTGAATGCCACAGAGACAGGCGGATTAGTATTACACAATAGCAGATAATTCTAGTCGTCAGTGAAGTTAACCCACAGAACCCAGGTCGCTAATACCCGGCATTGAAACTTCACTTTGGTACCAACTAGCTACTGCAGCCCTAGGAACGATAGCGTAATTTTGTAGCGTAATGCATTTGACGTCATCGCAGACAAGCACTAAAGACAGTTGGAGAGAGAGAGAGAGAGAGAGAGAGAGAGAGAGAGAGAAAGAAATAAACCCTAACATGTAATTAACTGTTCTACGTACTTTGTACTTCGCTTCAGAAATGATCCATTTCTTGTAAGCACATCACGCAGTAAAATGTACAGTCTGTATACGTGGGAGGTTCATTAAAAATTCACCCGATATAAAGATTCAATACCATCGGTTCGTGAGAAAATGTATGCCCTCCTGCATACATCGCGTCGAACGCTTGGGATGTTTTTGAAAATCATGCGTAAAACTTCACTCTCAGGACGCTAGTATTAAAATAAGAAAACTGTTGTTTTGTTTGAATGTTTAGGTTTTAGTCTACTTTATTTAATTAACAACAACAATCAGGCTTATTACATAACTATACTGATATTGTGAAAGCAGCAAACTTCGAAGCTTCACAACCTGACCGTGTTTCATCGTGCAGATTTTATACCACTGGAGACCGCCCGAAACTAGGTACTTTTTAAATTCATAGAATTATTAGACCTTACAACAACCTGGGTGACGCACGTGAAAGCGATATTAATGCCACTTAATTAATATTGGGACCTGAAATGACATATAATAATAGAACTTGGAATATGCAAATTTTATTACAGATATTTTTTAAATGTAAAAACAACATGCAACAGTGTTAAATCTTCATGTAGCTCGCAGTTTGACATCGACAGCTAATGAATATTAAATAATATCTGGCGACAGATTATAAACATTCCTACTGTATACTCGTATATAAATTATTGTTTACATGTCTACACCTCCAAATGTTGCTACTATTCAAAGTTTTGAGTTTATATTCGACAAATGTGACGTAACAAAATCTCTACTTCAGTAATAAGTTACATAAAAATAATAATAATAATCTGCAGCATTTTTATAATTAAATTATTCGATCCTACGACCATCTACATCATATAATCAGACTGGCACACGACAGATGTCGCATTATACTATTTGATTATTAACTTATATTAACTAAACATGAAATTGAGACCTTGTAGTACTGTTATGTATAGGCATGTTGGCTTGTAAGTTCTATTCTAGAACTCCTCTTCATTATTTTTAACACATTATTGATCCTAACATCGTTCATTCTGCATGCACTATATTATAGCTTATAATGGCTTAAGTGGGATAATGTGTGCTCGATTAGGAACGTAACCACCATTAATAAAATTCTGTGTATGGAAAATCGAGTTCCGAAAAAAAAACACTTGTGAACGAACTTTTGAAAAGCAGCTGGTTCGTAACGCGGAGTCGTCATGAAAAGTATGCACTATTCTTCAAAATCCTTTAGAGAATTCGTATCGAGTTCAGTCTTCGAACAATACACGAACATTCCACATACATAACTGATAGAGCTACGTAATTGCCATTATAAATTTCATTTCGGAAGAGACAAATCACCTATTCAACTGATAGGCTTGTATGTGCTACAGTAAATATTCAATAACGCTACAATAGATGGCTTGTTATATTGTCACTGGCATACCGAGAAGACCATAATGGGCACAGCGTGTTTTATTAAACAGCTGGGAAAATAATGTATATTGGAGGGCTGTTATGCTTTAAGCATGATCAATTATGCAACAAACTAATAACGTTGTTAAGGGATATACAAAACACACTTTTAGTGCCTAAATGCATATAGGGACAAACAGACACGAATTCGAGAAAAATAATTTTAGATTCTGTACCATTTAGGAAAACGATGGGGTTAAGAAATAATTAAAGATTTTCAATAAACTGAAATTAAACGCCATTTGTGAAGCTTCTCTTTAAGTCAAATCATATAACAGTAGGCTTCTCTTGTAAGTTTAATTATATCAGACGTCAGGATGGTATTATATTTAATTTCTACATTAACATTCACTCAGGGCAATTCAAAGCAACATTTTAAATAATATACAGTGATAGATTCAATGGAGGTTGTGGGGTTATTGGCTCGATCTTGTGAACACGGTAATAAATTTCGGGGTCCCATAATGCACGGGGATATGTTAACATCACAGCTGATATCACCTTAAGACTTTATCAAAAAGAATTAACTCTCATTTTCATCCTCGACCAAACCGGCCAATGAAATTCTATTGTTATCAGTTCCGTGAAATAAAACGTGATAGGTGTTCATGTACTCAATAAATTTAATCTACAGAGTGCCCCGTAAGTCTAAATCCATGAGCGGGAAAAGAGTTCGGAAACAATTGTCACAAAGTTTAAGTTTTGCAATTTCTCGATGACGCACGCACAATCACTTCCGTGAGTTCGTCTCTTCTCTATTTTACACCTAAAAAATGCGAAAGCGAGTACTATGCGAGATGCGTGTATGTAATCATGCAAAGTGTGCGAAATTTGTATCCGATTTTAAACAAATTGTAATTTTAAGAAAATGTTTAATGAAAGATTTGAGGTTTTCACAGCGGTGAGTATGAAGATTTCTGTCTTCTGGGTTGTTGCGCTGTGTAGTCTGGTCGATGTTAACCAACGTTTCAGAGGTCATACTGCCTCCGTCATCAGGGCGAATAAAATATGAAGATTTCTGTCTTCTGGGTTGTTGCGCTGTGTAGTCTGGTCGATGTTTACCAACGTTTCAGAGGGCATACTGCCTCAATCATCAGGGCGATGACGCCCTGATGACGGAGACAGTATGACCTCAGAAACGTTGGCAAACATCGACCAGACTACACAGCGCAACACACCAGAAGATAGAAATCTTCATGTTCAATGAAATTCCTCAATATCAAATTTAATTAAATTTATGTCAACAGTTCTCTGTGTAAGAATTGTACAGTTCACTTAACGATTCTGTCCTACTTTCAATTATAGACATCGTTTTGAATGATAGAGTGATTAATGAATGACGTTTTGGAAAGTTTCTCACGTTGTCGCATTCCGATAAAGAGACAGATACAGAGAACAGACGAGGCTTTGCAACTTCGATGCTAACATGCCCAAAACGTTTACAAAGCGAACTGCGTTTCATCTAACTGTTCATTACGTTATTTATTTCAGTCACTGTTCAGACTGGTCAGTCCTGTCACGGGGCTAGAACACTTGAAGCGCGATATTCTCATACGCCGGGGTTCATAGGCATACCCGCACTACCAACAGAATGAGCGCATAATTCATGTCTAGAATATGTGCTATATACATACAGAATTTGCTAACGATCCTCTTAATCTGGCATCGTATATCATGTTATAATTTCATTCCACAGGTGCCTAATATTCAGCTTAATCCTGGTCCAATGTATCACCGAGTTGTGTTTACGTATAGAGGGCTGTGCAAGTTATGAAGAGGGATATTATCCTTGACAATTCACCGCCTGCTTTCTTTGAACATGACTAATGGTGGTAGATCCGAGAATCTTTAGGATTTTAGATAATTCTGGACTTGAATCTTATTCGCAGTTAACACGCGTGCAACATATAAATTAGTAGTAAGCCTAGACCTAGCACCTGCGGAATACAAAAAGTAGAGTAATTAAAGATGCTAGTCTCTTGGGATGTTTCGCCGAATAGTCTTGTACAACCTGACCGACGTTTCAAAGGTGCTTATTTCCTCCATCATCAGGGCAACGAAGAAGCCACGCGCGGAAAAATTTGTTTACATATCGGAAAAAATCTCTAACAAGACAGACACTTGGGTGGACCAATGACCCTTCCTTTATTAAACACATATTTTACGGGTGATACAATTAAATTATTTTATTCTAAAACTTTATCTTGGTTAATATTCATTAACAACTCAATAAAACTATTGAAATTACAAATAAATTCCAGCACTTTGCCACATTATTTAAAATCACTACGTTTCAAATCCTTATCAGTACTGTTAGCTTGAATTGCATTAGTTACTAGGCAAGCATATGATATCTCATTTTACTACGTTCACTCTAATACGTAATGTGTATCGGTGTTAAAAGTCGAAACATTCATGAAATCTATGATAATCGCAGTGTATACGCTTTCACCAGATATAATCTGGATTCTGATATTGAAGGTGTATAGATCCAGTGTTCATAATTAAATTCAATGCACATAGAATATTTCGCTACTAGCGTTAGTCGATATTTACTCAGAGCAGCGGCATGGAAACGGTTTCGAAAGTGGCTCAAAACAATTTATAACTTTATCACTTAGAAACAGGCACTGCTTTGGTTGTACCATTCAGGAAATTTACCGGCAATGCGACTTCATATTTGGTAAGAAGAGAAAGAACAATGACATTAAAGCAACATCTCCATAAAGAAACGGAATGTAACCACATCTAGAAGGGGATTAATATCATGTCTGATCCTAACATCGTTTATAAGCAATAGCATTGCTTTCCTGATTAACGGTACTTGATTAAATTATATAAAAAGGAAATGAAAAGCAATTTAAAAAGTTCAAAATTATTAGGCCCTTTTTCTAACTTTATCATAAAGATCAATAAGACATAAATGGGTGGAGCCTAATTTCTGGGATTTAATGGAACACGAACATTCATTGCCATGTTCACAAGAGACCACCAGAGAACCCTATCTAAAAAAAAAATCCGAAGACCACAAGGATGTGTTTTAATCGGTTTGGGTTCGTATTTCAGGACATTATTAAGCATTTCTCGTATGTCACACAAAGGCTTTACCATTAAACAGTTCATCCTCAGCCCTTTCTCTCTCTTGCGTCTATACATTCTCAGTTCAAAAACATCCTCGTATAAAGGTGTATATAATGTAATAGCTAGAGCACTCATTTTAGCTCGAAATTTTCTTAAGACAAGCAGTTATGAAGTAATTCAACTGCTTATTCATTGGGGAAATCTTATGTGCGTCTAAGAGTAGGCCTTCTATCCGTCGAACAACGTTCTAAAATTTACCACCGTGGCCCAGCGCTGTAACGTCTTAAAACACCAAACCGTTGCCAGGCAACAAAACAGCTATGGGAATAGAAAACATCATGTACTGTAGAAAACTGGTTATGACCCCACAGCAACCAAGCAGAAGCACAGGAGACCACTAAACGAATGATTCTAGTTGTGTCCCAGAAGTCCAAAAACACAGGTAATATTGGAGCGTTGAAACAGCTAATATGAAATGCGCTCAATATGTCAACTAAACTTAGCAACCCCTCAGTGACTGTAACTTCCAAACCCACAATTACTTCCACACGTTCTTTACTGAATTTCAATGCTCGCAACTGAGACAAAGAGAAGACGTAGATTATATTTCCTGCGGATTTAAACTCATAGGACACTCTGTATATAATAGACATGCGTTATCCTTACCTCGAAGTCGGCGATGCCCCTGTAAGCGACTAGGATGCAGCATCCGAAGAAGAGACAAGTGGCGATGTTCCTGGAGTCTGCGAGAGAGGTGACGAGCGACACGGAGCCCATCTGCCAGTCGTGACTGAGCGTGGCCGGGCACAACAGCAACCAGCAGTTGAACGCCGCAAGGTAGCAGAACGTCAGGAATCTGCAAGACCGACAGTGATACTGTGAGGATAAAGATCATTACGAGAAAAAGTGGGGGAATACACACAGACATTTGTCAGGATAATATTGCGAAGTATGAGTATTCTTGTCATTAGCTATTCTTGGCTGGAGTTCAGTGTATAACTTCGGGTCTCACGTGTTAAACGTGTCAAATATTATGAAGACCAACATAAAAGAAATTAATTGAAGTGTCACGCGCAAGACTTAAAGCACATTATTGCATACGAATGGTTTGGACACTCAGCCACTACGTTGTTCTGAAGCAACCATCTTCTCAATCACACAAAAAGTGACAACATACTTTAAACGTTAGAAAATTTTGAAAACACAAATATCTATAACGGATAACTTTTATTTAGATTATTAAATTAATAAGAGTATGAATGAGTCAGACAAAATATCTTTATAATAAGCTAATATTAAAAATCTTAATAAACTATCCTGAGAGTCTTTATACTTATCTAGTGTAATTCTTACAAACTGTAACATGTCTCTTTTGTTAGGAGTTGTACAATGCACAACCCTGTTTTTGAAACGACAATTATGTTCGTAATTGTCTATTTTATATAAAGTATTTGTTTATTCCGAAAAAAATTTCGATTATCTTTCATGGAATTATTATCAATACTGTGTTCTGAACACATCATTTTATGAGCCGTCATTCTAACAGCGGGGGCAACAGACTACAATCGAGCTATTGGAGGCTAAAAATTTCCGTTATTTTTCTGTTCATCAAAATAATATGTCGTTAAAATTCTCGCAGCCCTATAGAACATCAATTTTCACAACAGAACGAAACTCTGGTTAAGTGCCGACAACTATTGGAGTTTTATGACCAAACGTGACGAGAATATTGCCAAAAAAATGGGGGAAGAGAATGAGAACAATTCTATAAAAAATAGTTCCATACAAAAGCTTTGGATTATTATGAAATATTTCATTCGAAAAGCAGACAAGGAACGAAAATAAACGGAGAAAGACTGGCGTCAAAAAATACAATATAACTGGCATTCCTCCTATTGTTACATTATAGCACCATAAATCCTTCGGCGAATTGGGAAGTGGAGAAAGTGAAGGGGACAGAATATACGAAATAGTGGCAACCTTGTTTCAGAGTAAAAATATCCGAGTCACCGTCTGTTTGTTCTTGATAACGAGATTATATTCTTCCCTTCGCTTGTTCCAGTAGTTTGTATCCTACAAATATGCATCATTACGACACATTGCTATGATATATGCACTTACAGAGTAGCTAACAGAGTTCTGCAAGCATATACAATCCAACTTTTTATTACGTGGGCAGGTCGCAGACGTATGTGAACCGTTTTATTAAAAGAGAAAATCTGTCTTGACCTTTTAAAGTTCTGATATATTTCAGTATGCAACAAAATGACAAGAATAACGCGAGGAATAAGTAAATAATGAATTCAATTCATGGAAGAATTCATAAAGCCTTCTTCTCGTGCATATATTTCTCTTCATGCAAATCTTGTGATGCAATTGGTATATTTATTTATTAAGTTTATAATCTAATAATGGAATGTAATTGTAACTAATATGAACGTTCTCGGCTCGATCCCGGTTCACTGTACCCGCTTTGCTGTCTGCCCTATCAGCACTATGAGATAAACATGATCCGAAGTTCCAACTTTTGAAATTTCATTATCATTTTATTGCATATCGTTATAAGAAACAAATTTACCAATAATTGCTAATTTAAGAGCGCCTATATCTCTTCCTTAATTAACTAACCGATGTACTAACCTAACCTAACCTAACCTAACCTAACCTAACCTAACCTAATCTATAGTTTACTTTTGTTAGGTTAACCATAGACACACAATGAGCTATCACTAACAACATTGTTAAGTTACTAGCATAAGTGCACACACGCGTGCGCGTAAAAGCGTGCATGAGCTACGTCATAGTTACCAAAAAAACACGGAGACCACCAGGCTTATTTACTGTCATTTCCAGTTATTTCAAATGTCTAGTTTTAGCTTATATCCTTGAATAAGTATCACATTTTAAACCAGAATTTCAATTCACACGAAATTACATTTTATAAGCCACATCCACATTAACAAAAATCTTCCTGGCGGTTTTTTATCCAACTGTCCGCGTTGCCAACAGCAACACAAGCCAGAAACCACGCTAGAACACAACTGTTCGTTGCTGCCCGAGTCGTTCTGTGTTCCGCTGTGAAATGGACAAGCAGAATTAACCTAGTTTGCAATTACTATAAAAATGTGGCAGTGGTGGACGTTATAGCCATGTGAGAATGCAGATATGATACAGGCCGAGGTAGGGGGACGCAATAATGTGCGTGTATAGTGTTGAAACAAGCGAAGTAAAACTGCGTTTGTTATATCGTAAAGGGCCGGATTCTGACAGTTCTGACGTTACACATAAATTCCTGGCACGTTCTGGAGTTAGGCAGAGCCACTACGGAAGCTGAGGTGTGTCTCACGATGGCTTCAAATCAACAGTGGCATATGTGTGTAAAACGGCTATTCCTTAATAATGACGTCTATATAATTAAAAAACTGATTCTTTTATATCAGCGTTTACTTGTCTGAAGCAATCGAAAAACGCGAGGTTCGAAATCTAGCCAAGACCCGAAAACAATTGATGAAGACTGATTCCTGACAGTCACTCTTGGCAAGTAGTAGTGCATGAACATTAAGCCGAAACTTTTCTCCGGATTATTTTTTTTTATAATTACACTAACATATTTCATTCGATGCAATACAGTCTCCGCAGTTGATACAGTCTATATAATGAGCAACTATTGGTTCTTCTGCTTCAATGGACTTCGGAAAAGAATAGTTGTGTGACTGTATAACAATTATTTACATATTGACATTAATATTCTAATTTGAACGACTATTATATTGGCCTTCCACACAACTTTTGAAACATTCTAGAGCAGACTTCCTGAATCATACAAGTATACATTATTAAAAAATATTACGTATTTTAATACATAACAAATTTCATTACCAAACATAGAATGCAGTATAAGTGGATTCTCAGCTATAGGTCGAAGACATGAGTATCGTAAAACGAATATTTTAAATTTTTGTGTTCACGGATTTTATAATTCTTCTCGATTCTCTTAAAAATTTAAGATTCGGTCACATAAATGACCGAAAGTAAAGAACTAAGAAGCCAGTTACATTTATTAGCAAATTCTCTCAAAAGCGATTATGAAAATCGCATTGCTCGTTGTAATGTTCTGCTCATTTCGTAATAGCGAAGTTGCAAAACAGAAGAGCGCCGTGCTCTTGCGGCAACTTCTGCAGCACACGCGTGAGACACGTAATCTAACACACAGGCTCTATAACTTTCTGCAAATGCCTGGCTGACTTCTACTAACCTTTCCAGCGTGAACCTGAAGAAGTGATACATAATTATGTAAAAGCTTTATTTGACATGTTGTGAACATTTTTAATTTGTTTTTAATTTTAATTCTGCTAACATACTTGTTGGTATCTACCTGCAAGAGGACACTTGCATGCAGAAAATTAAAAAAAGGCAGTCACTTCTAAAAACGTACTTGTCTGAAGCAATCGAAAAACGCGAGGTTCGAAATCTAGCCAAGACCCGAAAACAATTGATGAAGACTGATTCCTGACAGTCACTCTTGGCAAGTAGTAGTGCATGAACATTAAGCCGAAACTTTTCTCCGGATTATTTTTTTTTATAATTACACTAACATATTTCATTCGATGCAATACAGTCTCCGCAGTTGATACAGTCTATATAATGAGCAACTATTGGTTCTTCTGCTTCAATGGACTTCGGAAAAGAATAGTTGTGTGACTGTATAACAATTATTTACATATTGACATTAATATTCTAATTTGAACGACTATTATATTGGCCTTCCACACAACTTTTGAAACATTCTAGAGCAGACTTCCTGAATCATACAAGTATACATTATTAAAAAATATTACGTATTTTAATACATAACAAATTTCATTACCAAACATAGAATGCAGTATAAGTGGATTCTCAGCTATAGGTCGAAGACATGAGTATCGTAAAACGAATATTTTAAATTTTTGTGTTCACGGATTTTATAATTCTTCTCGATTCTCTTAAAAATTTAAGATTCGGTCACATAAATGACCGAAAGTAAAGAACTAAGAAGCCAGTTACATTTATTAGCAAATTCTCTCAAAAGCGATTATGAAAATCGCATTGCTCGTTGTAATGTTCTGCTCATTTCGTAATAGCGAAGTTGCAAAACAGAAGAGCGCCGTGCTCTTGCGGCAACTTCTGCAGCACACGCGTGAGACACGTAATCTAACACACAGGCTCTATAACTTTCTGCAAATGCCTGGCTGACTTCTACTAACCTTTCCAGCGTGAACCTGAAGAAGTGATACATAATTATGTAAAAGCTTTATTTGACATGTTGTGAACATTTTTAATTTGTTTTTAATTTTAATTCTGCTAACATACTTGTTGGTATCTACCTGCAAGAGGACACTTGCATGCAGAAAATTAAAAAAAGGCAGTCACTTCTAAAAACGAGGACTGAGACTGACGCTGGAACGTTCTGTCTTGTTTGATCATAAATCTAGTCGATTTTTGGACTAAAATGATTAATGCAAATTATCCGTTGCAAACAATGAATAGTATTTTATATTCACCGTGACATATGCCCTTTGTGCACTATTTTGGGCAGTTCTGGATAGGGAAGCGGCAGGTGCTGTTGAAATGAAGACGCACAGGAGGATGCGAAAACGGGTGTTGATGGTCAGAACAGAGACAGAGCGAAACGGAAACACGTCATTGCAACAGCCCAGTTATACCGACTCTACCTTTCATTCACAAAACTAAGAGACATGAAAACTGATATTTTACTGCACACCCAAACTCCGAATACAATTTTGTTCTGCTGTTATCCTTCAGACATATCCAAATTCAAAGTAATGAAAGGGGATACGTTTTAGCTCTAAAGAGTATCATCTACAAGTTTTCTCTGTACGTCTTGCTATAAGGAGACAAGGGATAAAATGTGAACTCAAAACTCAAATTTAGAGTAGCAGTACGTAATATGAAAACGCGTCCTTTTTTGCATTTTTCTTTTCATCAATGCCCGTTAAATCAACTTGTTTCAGGTAAATTACAGGATGTTTCTGAAATAAACAACATCGCTTAAGGGGTCTCCTACCAATAAAACATGATTTGGGAATTAAAAGATAAAACTCTAGAAGGCGATGTATAAGTTGGTTCAGATCCGATGCCACTCCTGAGGGAAAGTAATCAAGATGTCCTTCGCATAGGACCTGGATGGGTTCCAGAGATGGTTTAGACGTGCTGATAGAAAGATAAATCCTGCCTCCATCGAGAATCGAGTTCCAGTCATCCAGTTCACGCTCAGTCACTTCCTTTAGTGAGTTATTCTGCTCATGCACGTCTGGATATAAGCAAGTAAAAACAGGCAACGTTTGAAATATCGCAGCAGTGTTAAAACATGCCACAGTTGTTGTTTTTTAAGAGAAGGACTTAGTTGCTTTATGCACTGTTAGGTTTTGTAACTTCAGAACACCGCAGGCATAGATCGATACGTAAAGACAAGATAAAGCACGGCCCTTCAGAGGAATTAATGAGGAAAAGAAACAGTCGAAGTTCCTTAAAACCTTCGTGTCAGTGGTTTTACCAGATCTGTAACCAGGTAAGGCAAGCTTATTGTAAGCCAGACTGGACAACTGAAATGACTATTATCATCATCATCATTATTATTACAGCGTTGTGAACATTTAATAACGTTTTACTTGAAATATAAGTTTTCAGTTTGCCAAATAACTGCATTAAATGAACCACAAACGATGTACTCAAATTCAAAAACAAAACATTTAAAAAAATGTGCTTAATCCAGTCCAAGGGTATTTTTTTATACTATTGCGTACTTCTTGATATTATCGGCAACCGGATTGATTCACTTAAGTAGGGTTGTGTTATTGCAATGATTTATAAATTTGAAAGGATAACAGAACAAAGTTCGTTCAACAGTATAGATTTTACGCAGAATTCAACGGCGGCATCTCTCACACATTTTCTGTTTAATTTTGCCATTCCATTGGGACGCACATTTTTTCCAAAAATCGCCAAGCGACGTCATTCCTCTCTCCTCCTAACCCCTCGATCCTATCATAACGTCTCCAATAATCTAATAGGTTCTGACTTCAGTTTCTAACACCAAACCGCACACAACTTCACCGTCCAACCTTCACCTCCAAACGAATAAAAAACTTTTCTGCCTTTCTTTTCTGTCTGAGGAAGAACACTGTCACATGATTTCAGATACAGAAATAGTTAACCACTGCCTCTCGCCCAGTACATGTACGAAGGGGCTAAACTTTCCTTCTGGCCAATCTGTTCTGAGAAATGTCCCAGCAGTTTGACTGGGCGGGTCATGTGTTCGCTCGAAAGAAACTCCAATTAGAGTCAGACTCCGTTCAGCAGACTCGTAGGTAGACACAGAAACAAGATTTATACTTTAGCCTCATGTGGGGGGTTTCATATAGCAGTATTCCCTCTGCAAGTGAAAATGTAAAAATAGATTTCATGCCATTAAGAGACTCTAAATAGAATCGCGTCTTCTACAAACGCCTTTCAAGTGTTAATCTTTAATTTCTTACCCAAGTTTTAGACCATATAAATAATCAGCTCTTTTGCATACGAAATTGGATATTCAACACAACTAATAACATAGCCAGGTTTTACGCAGTACTTTGAGCAAGTTCAGTCCATTTCCTGGGAGCGGTATCATATAATATTCGATGGGGTTATTTATTTATTGTATATTTGGAAAAGTTCCAGAGACTAACATCATATCACAGGAGCTAAATGGCACATTAACAGTGTGCATATGTGGCATACAATTTCAAAGTATACGTTTCATATTAATGTTCGTTACATCGAAACCATCCCGCATTTATTTAGCTTTATTTTTCTGTCAAACAGCTTTTAACTGAAAGCAGAAAGCTGCATTACCGAAAATTATGCGAACCTCCTAATTTAAAACACACATTATATCGTGCGACATACCAATTATCGTTAAAATTAATTACACGTACTATTTAAAATTTTGAAATTGCATTTGTCCAAAGCATTTATCACTTACGAACGTACACACAGAGTTAACACTTAAAGTTGCAAAACAGAGTTTGCGTAGACCTGTGTCTATCTGGCAGTAATTCCAACTCAATGTAAACGTTAATCATTACCTCCGTAGTAAACTACAGAGTTCAGTATCAGTTATAGTCGCAGGGCTTTAATTTAATACAGGGGTAATTGAATATAAAATAGTTACTGAATTTAAGAACGTAGAGGGGACAGAGATAAAAATCAATATTTGTGATCAGGAAATTTGGGACCGGAAAGAAATGGAAACAGCTGCAGATTTGACAACTGTTTCTCATTAGCAGGTGTACATAATTAACACCATGAAGCAGAGTTCTTCTTGAGAAGGCAACAACCACTCAGCTTGTGACGCAATTCCTCGCCTATTACGAAACCCGAAGGCCGGTTGCCGTGTTCACTAAACCCCGTCGCTGACCCTAAGTCAGATGAATCCAGTCTGCACATTCAAACTCCATTTCTTTACTACACACAGAACACTTCATTTAACATCGCTCGGTCTTACTTCCAGAAAGTTTTCTTAACCAATATATCTTCTTTGAGCGCATGTTTTGGTCGCTAAGAGAAGCATCGTGCATCGAAATGCGCAATTATTATTGCACAAACGGTTTTCAATATTGATTAAGAAGACAGGGTACTGACCTGACATGTCGGCAGGGGTGAAATGCCGCTGGGTTGTCCTGGTTCGAGAATTTGGGCATTGAACCCTGGTGTAGTGCAAGTCGTATCACGAGTAGGAAGCTCAGCTGAAAACAAAGAATTTCTTGTGGTATAATTCTGTTTGGTAATAGCGCGACTGACGTGAGCAGTGGTATATAAACAACGGTGACCTTGACTCGAGTTGTCACGGGGGAGATCGGGAGAAATTATCGTACGAGGATGGACCTGCTTCTGATTTAACTCTGTTTGTAGTACGTACAGTTCCATTCTTACTAATTCAACAGCTTCGAAAGGAGGGAAGTTAATGATGGAACGGAAGCGTTGGTGGTATATTCTAAGAATCTGTCATAACATACGCTTAGGGGGTCAAAAGAATCTTTCACAAACCTCAGTCACGATGCACGGCCTTCGAACTAGTAATCGAACTTTTGACCTCTTGAATACAAATTAGTATTATTAGCCAATAAAACGTCAAGTTCGGCGTGCACTATAAGACGAGTTTAACGAACTCCACACCTCCTGCGTGTTCTGACTGAGAAGTAATAATGTGATAATTAAGTTCCCCTTTTTCCTTACATCTTCCTTCCTCCTTTATTTGTTTCCTGCGTTTCTTTCCTTATTTCTTGACAAGCAGTACGACCTCCCGCGCAACACTTCGTAGAATCTCTCAGTCGTTACAAGAAAACACAGCAAACACCGACGAACATTCACGAGCCGACACAGATTGAAATCTAAAACACAAATGTGTTACCAAGCGCGCCACAAATTGAGTGGACACTAAATTATTAAAACACACCAATGTCATCTAAGGGTTATCTTGAAAATAAATATGGATCCTGTCAATGTTTTGTGTCTAAACACATGGTTCTGAATTAGTAACGTTGAATACATAATTACCGTATGTTTGAAAATCTACTGTGAACACGGGCCACAGACACGTGTTGATAGACCACACGCCACGTCTGTCTCTTTACATATGAGGCATGTCACTACGATGTGACGTCATTGACACCAATGACTGCACTTGTGGTAAGTTCGAACTTTCCATATCGTGAGAAAATGGTATAAATATTTCAGACAGACACGGGACTGGCTAACTAAGCCCTATCAATAGTCAAATTCATGCTCAGCATTCGGTATAAATGCACAGAATAATATATTTTTCATTTTAATCGTAGTCTCTTTCTGTCGTCTGTATCTCTACTGTGCTTTCCGTTCTGCAAGACAAACAAAATACGCGCTTATTCCTATCTGTAGTGAAACTATTTCACTTGCCTGTTAGTTACGTAGAGAAAAGTTTATTATGAAACAGCGGTAATACGAAATAACGCCTGAAAAGGCCAATAAAATTAATGTTTCATGTCGCTGGTGTCTGGCAAGCCTGAGTAAATGTTGCAGACAAATATTTTTGGCGCCGTTCTACATTAAGGTCTTCCTCAAGACGTAGGCCGTTCTCAGAATGGCGGTCCTGTGTAGTTCCACGCTAGTGTTTACCAGTGACGTCTTCTAAATGTGCTTGAAATGATCGTGGTAAGCTGTAATTTTCATCAATAATTATAAGTATACCTTTTTTCTTCACATTCCAAAGCGACGTCCTTATATTTTAATATTTTCTTGCTTCTTAATTATATTTCTATTGGTTTGTATATAAACATACATGTCCATTTCTATATAAAAATCATGAAGTCGCTTTCGTTACACGGTATGGTTCTATCTGTAATATTTTATTGGTTCCATGGCATAGTAATTTAGTTATATTCGTATTTCTAAGCTTTCTTTGGCATTACATTCTTATCACGAATTCATATTCTAATCGTAGTTGCGTACTCAACCTATAATGACGTTTCATAAATTCTTCCTTAGCTAGATCTTTCCATCACGCTAATAAGTGTTCTACCAACCCGTAAAATTGCTGACATATTCTACACCTACTGCCTTCTACAGTTTCAGTACCAACATCTTCGTCCCATGGGTATTCAGTTCTTAATCTTGCATAGCAATTATCTCCCTTCCAGGTCATTCTTTAAATTCCTACGAAAAATAATCATATTTCACATAATTATTATTTGTACTGATTGTAACTTTTTCTTGCAGGTGATCTGAGAGCATTTTAAAGTGCAGAACCGAATATTATGATTATAGAGAGAGAATGCTGATAATTTGTAAACCTTGACTTAGAAGATGGCAAGCGGTTT